>JBAMIE010203713.1:0-10848 GCA_037177295.1 Kaempferia parviflora
TATCTCCTACTATATCATCATTTATATTTAAATAAATTTTATCTTGTTTTATTGTTGCTAACCAAGTCTTTTTTGGTATTCCTCTTCCTCGTTTGATATGCGTGTTTGTCATAGTTTTACATCGCCTAACTGAAGCATTTATTAGTCGTCTAAGTACTAGCGTGTCTCTCGGAGTTTTCCCTCAATCGATGTAACTCCGTCTCTCTCTAATGCTCTCATTTCTTGTTTGTTTGTGAACGGCGTGCACTAGTGAGGACTGTATTTGCTTGACTGCCCATTTTGTTGAAAATGATTGGAAATTAAACAGTAAAATACTTAGTTTTTCTCATATGCCTCCTTCACACTCAGGAGTTGAATTAGATTTTTAAAGGAATGGGGAATTGAGAAAAAGGTTCGACATTGGATAATGCATCTAGTAATAACAACACGCAAGTTCATTTGAAAGAGTAACTCTCTTTGCATGATGGTTTATTGTGTGACGGTGAGTTTTTTCATGTTATATTGAATCAGTTGTCCAAGAAGATTTGAAAGTCGCTACTGTAGTTTTGAATAAAATTAGAGAGTCAATCAAGTATGTTAAAGGTTCGAAGACTAGGACGAAGAAGTTTAAAGAATGTGTACAAGCAGTTGGTAATATTGATACTAGTATTGGCTTCTGATTGGATGTGTCTACTTGTTGGGACTCAAACATATTTAATATTGGATAGTAACATCAAATATAAAAAGTTTTTGCTTCTCTTCAATTCAATGACAAGAATTATAAATATTGTCCTTAGTGAAGAGTGGAAAAGAGGAGAGAAAATATATAAGGGGGCGTTTGGTTGGCGCGTTTTTCATTTTCATTTTTTGGAAAACGCGCGTTTTCTGAAAAATGGTGTTTGATTTTCATTTTTCATATTTATTTTCTAGAAAACGATATAGCATTTTCTAGAAAAATAGAGAATGACAAATTATCATTTTTCTATTTTCTAGAAAATGTGCATTTTCTAGAAAATGAAAATGAAAAATATGTAAACAAAACGCCACCTAAGTTCCTTGGTTCATTTTATGGCACTACCAATTTGATCTATGGTTCTTCTTATTCTACATCAAAAAGTCTGGAAGATTTTAAAGTTTTGTTAAAGAAAACTTATCAATTAAAGATAAGGTGATAAGTTATATGTGTAAAAGAATGATGAAGAAATTTGACAAGTACTAGACTCAATATAGCATGGTGCTTGCATTTGGGGCTATTCTTGCCCACGAATAAAGTTTTCGATGTTGAAGTTCTTTTATTCTAAGGTTGAGAGTAATCGTTCTAAATGCCAACAGAAGATGAAACTTGTGAAAATAAAATTGTATAAGATTTTTAACCAATTTTCTAATACTAGCAAGACAAGTTCTTCACAACCACAATCTTCTTCTACCATACATACACCTACACAAAGTGTAGGATGAGTTAGAGGAACAACAAAAGAATCTTTGATGTAAGTACTCTAATTTTTTTTTCCTTGTATTCTCGAATTGGTTTATATTTTCATGTCACTACTATTCCAATTAATGTAGGAAATGATGACATATGAGAGTTAAACAATTATAAGTGTTGAAAAATCTCTATTTAGAGGAGCTAAAACTTAAATTTGCATATTATCAAGATTTGGATGTTTCGGAGCATTGGAAGAATCAAAAGCATTGGTACCCAACGCTTTGCATATTCCTATAACTACTGTTGCATCAGAATTAGATTTTTTCATTAGTGCTCGTGTGCTTACCAAGCATAGAAGTTGCACCCTTCCTGAAAAAGTGCAAGCTCTTGTTTGCACTTGCAATTGGTTACATGGTTATGCTATTGGTAATTTTGTTTACAAAGTTTTAGTTATGTTCTTGGTTTAGTTGATATATTAGTTTATTGTGATTTTATTTTTAACTATCCTCATCTTTGTGTGAAGACAATGCAAGTATTAAAACAACGTTGTCCAAGCAAGGATCAAATGATGAAGAGAAAGAGAAAGGAGATGGAGGAGAAGAATTTGATATGGATGTCATGATTGATGAAATTTAAAAAACATTGTATTATTTGTTTAGTTTCATAGACTTTATTGAACTTTCTACTTTAAGAACTCTTTTAAGTTTTTAATTACTTTGTTGAACTATTTGGTTATGTAATAAATGATATATGTGCTATTGTTTGGTGTGGATTATGATTATGGTGATATATGTACTTTTGTAGTGAAAGTTGAGTTGTTGTGTCAATTGCTTTGGCTAATATGTAAGTGTGAAATCAAGAATTAGGAATTTTATTGGGGATTTTTCAAGAAATGTTTATTTATGAAATGTAGGATTTTTCTGTATTTTTTATTTTTTTTATATGTTGACCCGTCTGGCTCGCAACCCACCTTGGGTTGGGTTGGATTGGGTTGAGGATTTCCTAGCCCGTGAGGATAGTAGGCCTAAAGGGTTTTTGGTGGGTCGGTCACAGGCCGGCCCATCTGATAATTCTAAACCGAGATATCAAACCAGAGATTGTGACACATAGTTGTGAGCTAAGAAAGAACTTCATAAGCTTAAATGAATGAACTATTAGTAAGTGGCTTTAAATTTTGAGTTAGTAGTTGGGCCTAACAAGTTACTCGTTAATAGGTTAATTTTCTCATCTAAGTGAGTCCTAACAAAACACACTTAAGCAAATTAACAGTAAGTTCTGAGCATAACAATGATGTGTAACAGCATGCCAATATAGAATTAGTTAGAGTTTATCTGATTGAACCAGTTTCCCTGATTGATTTTCATGTTCTTGACTTCTTGTATTTAGCTTCCCTAATTATATTCAAAAACCTAGATTTAAGTCAACAAGCATTCAGCAAGTGACTTTACCTTCGCAATAGGTGCCATTTCAACAGCAATATGGACAATATGCATAGGTGGTTCCTTAGCAATGCTTCCAGTTACAGGGATATGATAATCCATCTGGTTTCTATTATCATAGAGTCCACCATCTTCCTTCTCCGAGAAAACAAAATCCATCATATATGCATCAATTGGGACCTTGACTGCAATAATAAGCAATGAAAATTTAAATTTCAGAGGTTGCCAGCCATCAAACTTTAACATAAACACTACTACAAATCTACATGATTAGTATCATCATCATTGTAATCTAGAAGTGAAGCACTTTAATGACAGAATATTCACTTTTTTTATTACAAATGTGACTTAGTACTTGAAAGGACTTGCAACTATAGGCTCTTTAACATACACAACCAATAGTTAGACTAAGATAGACTATGTCAAGACCAAAAAAAGAAACATGGGCCAATGTAAACCAGATTGAATCCACCAGCATATCAACATTCCATGAGATAAACAGTGTAGCTATTGACTGGATGCAATGAAATTAGGATGATTAATAGATTAAGGGTCTACTCTAATGCCCAAGTTAATCACCCGGTTAGACTCAAATAAGACTCCCTATCATTTACTCTTGTGGTTGGCTAGAATCCAACTTGGCTGCTTTGATGAATAAGCACAATATGGGTCGTAAGATAGAGATAGAGAGGTTGATGCAAATTGGGCTGGCTACTGGTGCAATCCCTCAATTAACATAAAAGAAATTAAAATATTTTTTTATTAGAGTGCAAAGTTGAGGGCATGCATGGCTCTGTACTACTGCTTGTAACATAAATATTAGAAAAAAGCGAGTAATAAGCATCACAAGGCCAATGTATAATGTCACACTAATTGTTTGTCATTTGCATGGACCAACTGTGTTCATACAAGAGAACATCCACATTACATACCCAACTTGTGTTCTCTGCCTCAATCTGCATCAGGTTCAGATCAAGATAATCTCATTTATTATTTTCTTATGGCATGGCTGTGATATGGTGATCCTTGATGAGGAAATTATTTTATCCCTCATGATCAGACTCTTCTAAGTGGACAAACTTAGTATCCATCGTTTCAAACAAGCTACTTGCGGTATCTACATGAACATGACTATATGAGATTTGACCATGTTTGTTTTTGTATGCCTTGTATAACAGGGAACAGGGTAGTCTGTATTCATGCTCAAAATAAAGTGTGTTAATCCTAAAATTTCCTATAGAATGATAGCAACACATCAATATTTTAACCAAACCAATAAAAAAGGCAGCCCAGTGCACAACGCTCCCACCAATGCATATCCCGAGGAAAGTTCACAAACTAATCATTAAAGAAATTTATCTTATCAATAAAGATCTAATTATTAAGCAAATAATGCAAAGAAAAGATTGAGAAAAAAATGAATTGAGAAAAGAATTTGATTCAACATAGATAAGAAAGCATCAGAGATAAATAGCATGATGTCATAGTTCTTGTGTGAGCAGAAAGATGCATACTAAAGCAAACATCAAATACTAGCAATTTTGAAGAAACATTGAGAAGGATCCTTTAAGAGTATTTGATAGTAATATAGTATATTGACATTAAGGGATTAAAAATAGTAAAAAATAAAAGGATATTCAAGAAATTCTTTGAATGGAGAAATCTAACCAGTTGCTTTAAGGTGTGAACCGTTCTCTGCCAGAACCATTTTTTGAGGCGGTAGAGGACCATTAGGGTGACTCCAACGATTGAATGAACATCGAAACCAAACTTCAGGTTTGCCATTTAGAATAGTATTAGATGGATTATAAAAAATGGTGACCATGTTTCCAGCTCGCACGTCAATTGGTTCAGTGTACACTATATGCTTTTGAGACAACAAAAACATTTTCATTGTCCTTTCCTTTGTTTCAGCCTTCATATATTCAGTTTTCTCAATCTGTAAAATAAACATTATTCAAATTAAGCAAGGTCTTCATTTTATGTTGTCCAAGGATATTAACAAAAAAACGAACTGAAGACAACAAAGTTTCTTCGTTCACTCAGATATCAAATATAATTATTTACAGTAAACATTTCTCATCTTCTTGCTAAAAACATAAATTAGCAATACTAAAATGATACCTAACCTTTTTACGAAGAGCCTCTTCCCTAGCTTTTCTGTCTTCTTGAACCTTTCTGAAGATTCGGTGCTCTTCTTCAACCCAGAAAAGTTCTTCAGGAATGCTCTTTGGCACACTAGCATGAAAGTCCTTCAAGTTGTTGTTGTCATAACCAACTGCCTTTCCAGGCGGTCCATCAGCAAAAACCCAATCCAGAACCAGTGCTCGACCAGGCACGACAACTGTGGAAAAAAAAATAAATCACCAAGAAGAATGGCATATGTAGTATTTTAATGTTCTACTAAGCAACAAGGAAAAATGGCTAAAGGTTTCAGTAAAAACTAAATCATTTTTTATCAGATAACAGTTGGCTCTTATTGCTTATAGTCGTCAACAACATATGAATTGCCAAGTAACCAAACAAACCACCAACCCTCCAAAATGAAGACACTAAGCATATACTAGATTGTGTCAACATCACAAGAGTTATTCTCCTAACTGGGAACAATTTAAGATATTATAGTATGAGAGAAAGAACTTATGTTTAGAACATAAATGCTTACAGAGATTCCACATCTTGACCAATTTAAAATAAACTCCTTTTTAACCTTTGATCCAAATAAGGATTGAAAGAAGCTTTTGGAATTGAAATTGCTCAAAATCACTACTTTTTTTTTTTTTTTGAAAAAATGATAGGCTCAAAAAGACTGTTGATGACAGAATTTTCCATGATAAAAGACAGAGATGTTCAAAAATTATGCACATCCATGAACAATGTACATGCAAAGATAACAACAACTCAGCACCATCTTCAAAAACAAACTGTGATTAAGATGTGCAAACAATTTGTATTAGAGTGACTGGACCAGGCATCTGTTGTAGCTTAAAGGTCTAAAGAACAATGGTCACTTCCCATGGAGTTCTTGGTCATTCTTGCACTATGTCAAGCAAAATGGAAGCTGAAATAAATTGATATTGTATAAAGAGTTAGGGAGAATGTCATAGGTAGCAACAAATGGACTCCATGATCGCAATATATGGGTTAACGTACAAACATTGTAAATGCCTAACCTGATTATTTGGAAAAGGATAACTGGGGTTCTTCTAACAAGGTTCATCAAATTAAAATGTGGAATCATGCTTATTTGGAAAAGGAAATTGTGTGTAGTTGCATAGTTAAAGAGGGTGCAAGAAGACCAAATATTCAGGTCATAAAAGAATGCTTAAAGTGACTGTATTATACCATCAGCACACCACCAATCACCATCAACTTTCTCAGAACGGGAAAGTTTCTCGACAATAGACAGTCCTTCACTCCAGTTGTTGTGACCTCCATGAATCCAAATCTCTGAAGCATGAGCAAGTGGGCGTGAACTTCTGTTATAATAAAGTTTAATCCTGTCACCTCCTTCAAATAAAGTAGGCTCCATTTGCCATACATCATGAGCTGATTGTGAAGCCAATTTCATCACATGATGCAAACCCTGCCTCCTTTTTTCTACTTGTGCCTTTGCTTGTACTCTTTCAGCTTCAATTGCAGCTTTTTCTGCTTCCATCTGGCGTTGCTCTTCTGCCAACCTTTTCTTTTCATTTTCCTCAGCAGCAAGTCTTTCAAGCTCCTTCTTCTTTTCTTCAAGCAAGAATTCTTCAAATTTAGTTTCATCCATACCACCTTCCACAGATACAGAGAAATCTTTATAATCATTATTCTCATATATGTTGGTGCCATTGAAAAACACAAAATCCACTCTATATGCCTCCTTAGGCACACAGAGTTCACAGGACCACCAATCTCCTTCAAGATTGGTTTTTTTCATTTTCTCTGTAAAAAATTTCCATCTCCAACCATTGTAAGCACCCATGATCAAAACATCAGGTTCAGTTGCCAATGCAGATAAACTTCGGTTCAAGAAAACTTTGATAGCTTGGTCTGGAGTCACCACTTCTGGAATAACAAATATTTTATTAACTCTTGAAAAATTTTCATCAGCAAGATTCTCCAATCGTTTTCTTTGTTCCTGTGCATCAATTTCTTCTCTCTGTTTGAGTAATGAATCCTCAGTATCAATCATCGTGTTTGTTGCATTAAGAATTTCAACTGATTCATCAATGTCATCTTTATCCAGATTATTTTCAGTCGTACCTGGATTTTCCTCCTGTTCACCAATTGTTGATGTCTTTTCTGCTATTGTCGTTCTGCCTATTTGATCATTACCAAAGGCCACTTGCCTTCCCACTTCATTGAACTGGTCAGTCTTTGCCACATTTTCTATAATTTTGTCACTATGATCAACTTTTACATGCTGAGATCTCAGATCGTGTCGATATTCTTCATTCCCAGTCCTCGTTTCTTTTATATTGTATTCAGTGCCAACAGTAGCAGCAAAAGACATGCTATCAGCTTCAACCATTTGTGATTCCGTAGTAAATATTTTAGCAGTTAATCTACTTCTCGAAACTGTATCGTTGCCTGAACTTGAAGTTTCCACTGCTTCTTTTTCTTTGGTGTCATTTTGATCTCCCTTTCCAGTGCTTATTCCAACTTCTTTTTCTTTGGTGTCATTTTGATCTTTCTTTTGAGTGCTTGTCCCAACCAGTGGTCTAGGAGCAAAGCCTCTTGGAGTATTAGTCTTTGTCTTTGGAATCAAGCTCTTTTTGTGGCGCCTCTTCAAATAGTCTGTAATGCAAATCAAAAACTGAAGAATGTAACATGATTGTGGATAGAGTATTTGATTTCAAACAACATATGAATCGTTTACCTGAACTTGCCTGGATGCAAGGTACAAATTTGATTCTAACTTCTTGATACCTTAGTGATGACTGTGGAAAGTACATGAAACCAGAGATTTTTTTTTTTTTTGCAGTATTAGGATTTTAGAAAATCATATGTAATCCTCATGTAAACAAATAGCTTATAGTGCAGTAACTTCTACTCAGGAGGAAAAAAGAAAAGTTAGTATCTTCTTCATGGACTGCAATTTAGATGTACAACAAAATAAAATCCAAAATAATCAACTGTATAAGAAAAAAGCATCAAAATGAACCACGAGACTAAAAAGAAAGAACATCGAAAAGGATAGAGCTAATGAACAACAATAGCAATTTCATCCAGAAATTGGATCAAAATCACTAGAAACCATTTTTTATTAAAAAAAAATCAATTTTCGAAGTGTAACCCAGCTCATAATTACCACCAAAGAATGCATTCTTACAAATACCCAAATCGGGCAACTACTGAAAATAAAGAGATCACTCCAACTCAATGAATCAAACCCCCAATGGCAGCACCTTTCAGACTCTCACCCATGAAAGCAAACCTCATCCAAAAAACCAAGCCGCAGTAAGAACTAAAAAGTAACGAGAGCTGCAAACTTACACGAGAGAAGAGCCCAAGAAACGGCTTTACCCTGAACTGGGTGTTCCCCAAGGTCGTTGTTCGGCAACAAACAGGCCACTGCGGTTGTAGAGCCATAGCCACCGTCGCCGCCCCAAGATCGGCCACGCCGCCTCTTTTTGCAGACTCCAGAACCCAAATGAAGGTAGAACAGTCCCGTCGCAGGGAGTGATAAGGATTTACAATCACAAAAGCCCGTCGGGGGATCAGCCAAAACTGACGAATTCAAAAATGAAAAATAAATTTAAAAATGGAGCATGTTTCTGAATTTAGATTTGGAGCGGAATTTGAGGGCAAAAAATTTACGGTGTTTTTTCGGATTATCGCCGATCTGAAGATGTCGTGGACAACGTCCGCGAAGCATTTGCAGCCGTGAATAAATGTGCAAGAAAGCCCAGGATAGTATTTAAATTATTAGCTAGACGTGTTTTCTAGGGGAATATTTCAATTCAGGAAATGTGGAAATGGCACGTCCTTTTCCGCAAACCAGGTGGCGCTAGAATGGGCGATCGGGCGAGAAGGGTGCAGGGACCACGCTAATCACGTGGCAATCCCGTGGCATGTGTTCATGGATGTGAATTTTTTCCATTTTGCCGCCACAGTTGGAAGTTTACTTTTTTCAAACAGAACTCCGGTGAGTCTCGTAAAAGTAGTTTGGTTAATTCGAATTCAATCGAATTTAAAAGTTTAATTCAATTATTTCGGTATTTTAGTTATTTTTAAAATATCGATCATTACATGACTTGATTCAATTTTAATTTTAAAACTCCTAATTGAATTAAATTGAATACTGATATGACATGATACGACTGTGTAAGGTGGCATGCCCTAGCTGTATCAGGTATTAGAATTTTTATGTCATACTAAGTGGTAGCCCGCGTTCCCTAATAAACCTTCGAGAATATCATTATTAAAAAGTTCAGTTAAATCAATTTTCAACTAAATTAACAGATATTTTATTAATTCAATTTATTAAATTTTTATTGAAAAAATTCAATTTATTCTAATAATTCAATGGTCAAATATTATGGTTAGAAACCAACAATTATATTGACAATTGGATTGATTGAATTTTAGATGTTGCTTAAATAAATTTATTTTATTCCTCGAACACTTGATTTACAACCTTTATAAGCCTATAAAAATATCCAACACAAACTAGTTCACAAAAAAACAAATAGATTATCGACATAATATTATCTCATAAAATTCTATCAGCATAATGGTTTAGTGACGAAGTTACAATTGAAAATCATTTGTTGAGAGATAATTTATCGGGAATAATTTTACCAACAAATTATATTGTATAATTCACACATACAAACACATTTCATACATCTTAACAATCCATACATACATTTTTATATTATCCATAATATCATAAACACAAATAAAACTAGCATTCATATAAACAAACTAATAGAAAAAAATACACTATCCAAATGCATATTATGATGAAAAAACTACACTATCCAAATACATACCATGATAGAAAATAATCTAAATAATACATCCATATATAAAATAGTAATAAAAAATTCTATCGAAAGTCAAATACGATAGATTTATATCAGATTTATATATATTAAAAATTTTGCATATATGTATAACTAATTTTGATACCTAGATAAAAATGAGTAGATGATCATCATCATCATCAATATATCTATAGGTTAGGACTCTTGAAACATATAGTAATGTAATATTTAGAAATGAGTAGATTAGAATATAAAGAAAAAATAAATATATTTTGCATGGTTTATAATGATAAATAAAAAACTTGTAGTTGAACAAACCTTAGAAAAAGTTAATCAACATTATCTGATAGGTCTTGAGTCTCCTATGATTCAAGACTATATAGAAAGTGGTGTCAGAGGCAAATTAGCTATGACCGCTAGCATATAGGCCATGAGAGCTTCATGATTCTCAACTCTCCTCCAATCCTCCTCAGCTTACCTCCAATCTGTTAGTGCAGTTAGCACCAATGATCTAACTCAAGTTTTAATGAATGACAAATGGATTAAAGTTAGATGTCATGTTTATTTAATACTTATACCAAGTGTGCAAGATGTAAATGTGATGGGTCCAGAGGACCGAAAATACCAGGCTGAAGTTCAACTAGGTTGGTAGCTGGCATGAAGTTTAGGTTGGTTGAGACCTGACAGAAGGAAGACAGTTAGGTTAACAACTGATTGAAGTCCAGATTGGTTGAAATCTGGTAGGTCAAGGGACCCGATCAAGGATATCTGTAATTGATAAGTGAAGGTAAGCAATTGGAGGAGAAAACCAGTGAGGATGTGTTCTCGGTTGAGGGAACAGTAGGCGTCGATCTAAACTAAGATTTCAATGAAACTCAAAGTCAGGATTGGATAATCCGGAGACAGTCAAATATTACTTGCCTTTACATGTTATTATGTGTTGGGCTAACCCTCTTGTGTAGGAAATCAGAGGCTGAGGGAAGAGGGCATAGGCACTTGGACACGATCCGAGCGCCTAGGCAGGACCGAA
>JBAMIE010203729.1:0-10847 GCA_037177295.1 Kaempferia parviflora
TTCTTCAATCAACAAATTATCCCCTAATTCCTCTCCTTCTAGCATGCTATTTCTAATAAAATATTTATTAATACAATTGACTTGACTTTGTATTAATGTCTCCTCCCTTTGTTTTATTTTTCCTTTTTGAGCTCCAGATAGATATTTAGGAAGCATTTTCAATGTTCTTTTATTATACCTGTAAGTTATAAAAGTAAATATATAACTCAATAATTCATAATGAAATTAATTCAAAGTTTATGATTATAAAACATAAATTGACTTAATCAATAGGCCTCGATATAATATCTTTTTGATGTCACATTCAACTATGATTATAGACATATTTTCTGTATTTTTTGACAATATACTAAAATTTTTTATAATCCAAATGAGAACTAATCATTCTTCAAAAATATATATTATATTAAAAAACTAATTGTGATGAAGCTACATAGAAAGTCAAGAACCTAGACAATCGGGTTTTATTGCTACTTCCATCAAACACATCAAAAAAAATTACAATAATAATATCATACTAAAAATTATTTGATTAATAAAACAATAAATATTTATAAAAAAAAAGAAAAATTTAATGGTGTATACAAAGCTTACCGGCAGAAAAGGGCTGCCCAAGGCAGTGATGGCCATGACTCTACGACAACAGCCAAGAGAGCCGAGGATGAGATGATCAATGCAGTGGTTGTAAGCAACGACAGCTGACAAGGCGGTAGTCACCACATGATTAGGTCTCAGTTCATACGAAAGAACTGCATAGCGACACATGCGACAACCACTGTGCCGCATGAGTAGGTCATGCGAGCCAGGAGTTTAGAGAAGGTCAGGAGATGAGAAGCCCGAGGGACTCGAGAGCCAAGGGTTGTGCCTTGAACCTGTTTTTGGATCCACCTCAGCAGTTTTACGAACTTCTATCTATGTGACATCCTACTAATCCTTGTTTGGATCAAAAGTGATTAGGTTATGCAAATGACCATTATTGCAGAATTAGAACACACAATTGGTGCCTCATGTTGCAGGACGAATGTTCCAGAAAAGATCGATGTGGATGACCGGGAACGACGAGGCAACCTAGGTGGATGATGACCGGGAAGGTGATGTAGGCCTTGCAAGGTTAACACGAACGTTAAAGGACCCACCGGAAGAATTCGGCAGATGTCCCTCCGATGTTCAAGTCAGAAAGAGAAGGAAATTAGGGTTTGCCAAATTAGAAGAAATAGAAGAGAGAAAAGAAGTCCCCCTCCTCTCTACTCATTGTTCTCTGTACCTTATATAGTGTCGTAGGGTCTTAGGGTTTGCAACCATTCATGCATTCATGGCCATGTCTCCGCCGCTGGCCTCGTCAATCCGCATTAATTGCCTTTTCCATTATTTCTATTATGATTAGTTAATTTTCTTAATCAGGCGGGACAATTTACCATAAATGTCATAGTTGATATTAACATTTCCTAATATCCACAGAAATTTCCGGAAAAGTTAGGCGGTGTTTGCCTAAGGCATCCCCTTTGGTGTTATTACATAAGAAGATCCTCTCATGTATTATGACCAAAAAGGCCTCGGGAATTATTCAACCGAGGTGAGGTCAGGTTCTTCTAACCTGAACTGAACTTGGGTCCTTTTCGCCGGAGCCGAGCTTGGGTCTCTTTTGCCCGAGCTGAGCTCGGATCTCTTTCGTCCGAGCTGAGCTCGGGTCTTTCTCACCCTAGATGAATTTGAGTTTCTCTTGTCCGAAAGGAGCCTGGCTACCATTTACCCCAAAATCCACTCGAATCTCTTTTACCCGAGATGACCTCGGTCCCTGTTCTCCTGAAGTAGACCCATATGCTCATCTGATTTGGCATACAAATCAGCTTTAATATTCTTAGCCTCATATCACCCGGATCAACGAAGAAGAAGGTCGGAGAAGAAGATTGGGATTACCTCTTGTTCGGTGGATCCGTTCCTCAGTGAAAAGAATGCTAGAGAAGAAATCCCGGAAGAGTCGTGCATCACAACGTCAGAGTGTGCCTCGGAGCTGTGAGAATAGGGTTTAACGTCAGTGCTTGTTTTCATTTTTTTTTTTTTTGGTATAATTAAAAAAAAAATTGGTGCCCTTTCCTTAGCTGGGCCCTCAGGCGGTTGCTTCCTTTGCCTCATGGAAGGTCCAACCAGGGCCATGATTATGTTATCTAATGAATAATTAAGGGATTTAAGGCTCAAATCTCAACTACAATCGACTATAAGAGATTTTCTCTCTAGTGAAAAACCGGTCTAAGAATGCTAGCCGTTTGAATAGACCTTCATTAGTGCTTTTCTATTTACTTTGTTGGCCCGTGGAAAATATTCATGAGGTCAAACTGATCACCTAAAAATTAGTCGGTTCGAAGAATTAAATACGGGTACAATTAAAAAAATAATCTTATAGATTCACGTATATACATCTTTAAATCTTTACCTAAGCCGTTATAATTTTTTTTTTTTAAATTTATTATTCATTCTGATCAGACAACGTGAATTGATTAATGAAACGATGCACAATGCTTTAGTCTATTATAAGATGTAAGAGATATTAATATCAACATCATCAATCAATTTTGATTGAAATGGATTTATGCCATTAAATATAAAAGTTTAATATTTTAAAAAGTTTAAAATCTATTGATGATGATGGTTAGTAAGAATCATTATCTTAGGTTTTTAATGAGCTTCTAACAAATTTTTTCAAACATTAATAAGTTTTTAAAAATTCATTAATCTCAAGTTATGCAATCGATTCATATCTAAGAGTGTGGATACCATAAAGAAACTTTTAGAAATATATTAATTTTGATGTGAAATAATTCAGAATTTTTTAGGCCTATTGTCAATTTCACCGGAAAAACTAAAGAAATTTTTTTATAAGACCTAGGATGATGATAATCATTAACGACCACTTCAAATTAAAATCAATATATTTTTGGAAGTCTCCTTAATATATCCATACCCTCGTACTTGAATTTAATAGCATAAATTGAACAGTGAATTTTTTAAAACTTATAAAGGTTGGAGAAAATGTATTACAAGTTCATTATAACGGCCAAGACAATTATACTCACTAATTAACACTATCAATAAGTTCCTAAGATTATCTTGATTTGAAAAATATTAATACTATCAATGACTAATGACTTCTTAGGATTTTTTTTTGGCTCGAAAAATATCAATATTTTAAATTTCTAAATGATGTCAGCAAATTAATTGATAAATCTAGAAAATTCAAAATCATTTCAAATAAAAACTAATATATTAATAGAATCTCTTTAATATATTCCTGCTTATATCGGAATATAATAAGTATATATAAATCGACAACATTAAATTTTTAAAACTTAAAATTTGTATAAAGACTTTAGAGATCCATATAATTATATGGTGGTAAATATAACAAAAATGTGCTATATATTTTTAAAATTATAAAAGTTAAATATGTCAAATGGATAATAATGAAATTTGTCATACCAATAACTTTTTATGTAAATAAATAACTTGTTGTTGGACTCTAGACCCGATTAGATTGGACCCAGACCGGTAGAAATGACTCAAGCCGGACCGGCACGGTGCAATTGCCAGCTGGTCCAGACCCGGCCCATTAACACTTTCTTCTACTGCCTCGGACACGCACAGAACATTGGAAGATTAAAAACGTTGAATGATTGTCTTTTGTTTCAAGGAGGGTCGCTGAATGATCGCTGGCGAGTTCTTCCGCTGCGGCGCTGCCTCGTTTTGACTTGGGATCTTCTTCTCTTCTCTTACCTTCTTCCCATTAGAATCCCAATCTCGCGTCTGCTTTCGATCGGTAAGAACTCTAACACCATTCGCAGCTTCTCGGACTTCGATTCTTTCTACCATTCTGTAGAATTAGATGAATCTGTTTGGTTTCGACTCGGATCCATTTTCCCCTCTCTTTCTTTACCTTCGAGTGGGACAGCCATACCATTCTCCGTTTGTTCATCTGTGTTGCCTCTCTTGAAGCTGACGCCATTTTTTCCCCCTTCGATTTCGTTCTTTGGGTGTGGGGGGTTCAGTTGGGTTGTTCATCTGATTGTCTTTGTTCCAGGCGACTGATGGCGCATATCTTGTTACATGGAAACCTACACGCTACGATCTACGAGGCAGATTCCCTTACAAACCCATACAGAGCTTCTGGTGGTGCTCCGAAATTTCTCCGCAAGGTATACAAATGCTGCTGAGTTTTTGTGATTGCTACTGGCTATGTGCTTTGATCTGCCACCTTGAATATGGCTAATAACTGATCCAAAGTTTGACTTCCATATTACACGTATTAATTGTACTTTTGGAGACTTCCCTTTACTTCTATTTGTCGATGTTAGTTTTGTAGATGATGCTAACTGACTTAAATGCAACTTTGTTATAAAGTATAAGCCATCTATTTCTGAAGGCAATTACCAAAATCACTCCCCTGGAACCAGCCAAAGACAAGAAGTAATTTCCATCTCAATTTTTGAGAAGTAGATTGAAACTTCTACTGGAACTGATATCCATTTGGGATGTAATGTCTGAGATGGTTTACCAATCTTCCATTTCTCGCTAAAAGATAAAAAAAAAAGACCTTGCTACTTTGGTTTGGTTGCTCGCTTGTCATGTCCATTCACTTGTTTTATGTTCTCATACAATTGAGAAAAGGGGCATTCTTATAGACTAGGGATCTAAATGTATAAATCACATTGTGGAGGGTGTAAAGTGTAAATTTACAATACTGACCAAAGTTACTGGTAGTATGAGCTACCTTGAAAAAGGAACACTAATAATTTCTCCATTAATCCTGACATGGTATCAGAGTCTCATCCATGATACCTCATGTCAATATTTTAGCATCCCAAATGTTGTTCCGCATGTGAATCGGCAACATTTCTCCATCACACATCTCAACATTATCTGTGAATAACAGAGGATTTCTACACTTCTAGTGTGGCATCTTGTGGTGCACATGAGAACCCATGACACTATCCAACGTAGTCTGCATATGACCCAATGAAGCACAAGAGATTGGTAGGAAAATTTAAGTCATAGTTACAAGATTAAACAGCTAATTTGCAATTAGTGTGATCATCACCGAGAAGCAACCTTAAGAATTCTCTGGAGCATTAAGAATGCTTCAAGAAAAATCTCTTGTTTCAAGATCAAAGTTATCTTCTAATTGTGGGGTACAATGATGATTGGGCAAATTGTCCCACCGATAAATTGGGTGTCAAGGCAGATTACAGGACTATGGACTGAGTAATTTATGAGCCTGATCAAATAACTAATGATTGAATTAGGACATGCACCATGAGCCTATCAAGCTATAGTGTAATAACCAAGTTGTCATGCATGTAACTTTTAGTTCAATGTGTGATGAGACAAAACAAATAGAAAAGGTTGTCACTTCATTAGAGAAAGTTTTACCTCATTTATCATCTCCAATGATCGTCTAACAAATTTGTAATGAAATTCCCAAGGGTCCTACAATTTATTATATCTGCAACAGGGTGGGTTTGCATAATATATATATAGACCAACTCTATTGGAGCAACATTAAATGAAATCCCTAAGTGTTATGAACATTGGAACCAAAGTGTAAATGGCAATAGTGTGTGAACAATAAAGTTACAATATTGAATAAAGATGCAAATAGAGGTGGCTACCCAGGAGAAATAAACCTTAACAATTTCTCCATTAATCATAATGGGAATTTAGGAGAAAATACATATCAACTTTGTTTAGCCAAATCTCTTTAGTAGTTACTTAAGCTCTAAGAATGAAATTCTCTGCTCAGAGAAAAGACATAGGAAGGTAAGCGATTGATACAAAAGGTTGATAATACTACTTTTCATTAGATTGCACTTCTGATTAGTATAGTTATGGTAACATTTGTAAATTTCCTGTTTACAGAAACATTCTGAAGTAAAACAATTGCTAGTGTGACTTTTTTGTCCTAATTAATTTTTAGAGGGATTCAGAAATTTTTTTATAGTGAAAAACTAGGATGCTAAGTTTCTTTTGTATAGTGAAAACTAGTTTCTATGCTAGTTCATTCAAATTTCAAAATTTTTTGAAACCAATGTATCAACTGGTATATTTCCAAATACTGAAGACTTGATTCTTAATCCGGCAACAGCTATCCCGGACACGTTTCTTGTTTTCATTGAACTGATGGCCTGTGAAGGCTGCTAGTCTATCACACTGAAGAAACTCTAAGTTTCTACTCGTTTTATACAAACCATTATAAGCCATGAAACCAAATTATTTTGACCCAAGGTGTTATCTCATAAATTGCTTCTCTCTTCCCAACTAGTTGTGTTTTCTTTCTCGTTGATGATATTTTTCTATTTCTTTGTGGGCTAACTTTTAGCAATAATACATTTTTCAACAGCGTGAACTAACATTGTTTTTTGATTCCTTCCTTTTTTTTTCCCAATGATTGTTTTTTGTCAGCTTGTTGAAGGCATTGAGGACACTGTGGGTATAGGCAAGGGCTCTACCAAAGTTTACGCCACCATCGATTTGGAAAAGGCACGAGTTGGTCGAACCAGAACAATTTCAGATGAGCCTATTAATCCACGTTGGTATGAATCGTTTCACATATACTGTGCCCATTTGGCAGCAAATGTCATCTTCACTGTAAAAATTGACAATCCTATTGGAGCAACATTAATTGGAAGAGCTTATTTGCCTGTCAAGGAGATCCTTCCTGGTTGTGAGGTTGACAGATGGCTTGAGATATGCGATCAAAATCAGAATCCAGTTGGAGAAGCTAAAATTCATGTGAAAGTACAATTTTTCAATGTTTTAACCGATCGAAACTGGGCAAAGGGGGTAAGAAGTGCAAAATATCCTGGTGTGCCTTATTCATTTTTCTCTCAGAGGCAGGGTTGCAAAGTCACTCTTTATCAGGATGCTCATGTCCCCGACAACTTTATTCCTCAAATACCTCTTGCTGATGGGAACTATTACATGCCTGGTAGATGTTGGGAGGATATTTTTGATGCAATTAGCAATGCTCAACATCTTATATACATTGCTGGGTGGTCTGTGTATGCAGAAATTACATTGTTAAGGGACTTAAAGAGGCCCAGGCCTGGTGGAGATGTCACTCTTGGAGAGCTACTAAAGAGGAAGTCTAGTGAAGGCGTGAAGGTCCTAATGCTTGTTTGGGATGATAGAACCTCAGGAGGCCTGCTAAACAAAGATGGTCTTATGGCAACCCATGATGAGGATACTGCAATATTTTTCCGCGATACAGATGTGCACTGTGTTTTGTGCCCACGAAATCCTGATGATAGTAAAAGCTTTGTTAAAGGGCTCCAAATTGCAACCATGTTTACTCATCATCAAAAGATTGTCATTGTTGATCATGAGATGCCTAACAAGGCTTCACAGCGACGAAGGATAGTGAGCTTTGTTGGGGGAATTGATCTTTGTGATGGCAGATATGACACACAATATCATTCTCTGTTCAGGACATTAGACACTGCTCATCACGATGACTTCCATCAGCCAAACTTTGGTGAGTCATCCATAAGAAAAGGTGGTCCAAGAGAACCTTGGCATGATATTCACTCAAGGCTTGAAGGACCTATTGCTTGGGATGTTTTATACAACTTCGAACAAAGATGGAGAAGGCAGGGAGGAAAAGATGTACTTGTCGAGCTCCGGGATCTCTCTGATATCATAATTTCTCCTTCTCCTGTCATGTTCCCTGAGGACAAAGAAACTTGGAATGTGCAACTTTTCAGGTCTATCGATGGAGGTGCTGCTTTTGGCTTCCCTGATAAACCAGAGGATGCTGCTAGAGTTGGACTTGTAAGCGGCAAGGATCATATCATTGATAGAAGTATTCAAGATGCTTACATACATGCTATCCGCAGAGCTAAGAACTTTATCTATATTGAAAACCAGTACTTCCTTGGTAGCTCTTTTGCATGGAAAGCTGACAGCATCAGGCGTGAGGAAATTGATGCATTGCATCTTATCCCTAAGGAGCTGTCTTTAAAGATTGTTAGTAAGATTGAATCTGGAGAACGGTTTGCTGTCTATGTTGTTATTCCAATGTGGCCAGAGGGTGTGCCAGAAAGTGCTTCAGTTCAAGCTATCTTAGATTGGCAACGGCGAACAATGGAGATGATGTATGTTGACATCATAGAAGCTCTACAAGCGAAAGGAATTGAAGCAAATCCTAAAGATTATCTGAAATTTTTCTGCTTAGGAAATCGTGAGGTAAAGAATAGTGGAGAGTATGAACCTGTAGAGAAACCACAACCAGACACTGATTATAGTTGGGCTCAGGAGGCTAGGCGGTTCATGATTTATGTTCATACAAAGATGATGATAGGTACCTTCTCTCCACACTTATTCGCTTGATTAATCTTGGAACTTCACTTTTATGTTCCCTTGCTACACTTTATTGCCATACACAAATTTTTCTCTAATTTGGAAATCATTCTGTTGAAAATCTGTAAGTCTTAGTTAAACTACAACTCTTATGCTAGTCACGCTACACTTTTTCCACTTCTATGCTTTGTTGGTTGAAGTGACTGTTACTTATGGGAAATTTGTGGGTTTCATTATTTTTGTCTTGTCAACAAGCTACTATTTCTATGTCATATCAACTCAAACATTTGTATATGGTTTGGGTCTGACACTAAATTGTTTAACGCGATGAGAACCTAATTACTTTTAAACTTTTGTTTTCAGTGGATGATGAGTATATCATAATTGGGTCAGCTAACATCAACCAGAGGTCAATGGATGGAGGTAGGGACTCTGAAATTGCTATGGGCGCATATCAGCCATATCATCTATCGACTCGCGAGCCAGCAAGAGGTCAGATTCATGGCTTCCGGCTGGCCCTCTGGTATGAGCACCTTGGAATGCTTGACAATGTCTTCCTCCAACCGGAGAGTTTAGAATGTACTCAGAAGATCAATAGGATTGCAGATAAATACTGGGATTTATATGCAAGTGATAACTTAGACCGTGACCTCCCAGGGCATCTTCTTAGCTATCCCATTGAAGTCACTGACGATGGTACAATTACAGAGTTGCCTGGAATGAAATGCTTTCCTGATACCAAGGCCCCAGTCCTTGGTACTAAGTCTGACTATCTTCCACCCATCCTCACTACATAAGTGCATGATGGTATGAATGTGGATGGCCAACTATCTGTTGCTTTATTTATGTATTTATCTGCCCTTTAAGGTTTGCCAACCTCATCTAGTCGGATAAGACTTTATTATTGTTGTTGTTTATTTACACATGTTGGTTTGTCTTTTGAGATAGCCTAGCATTGCCGGTGATCATTTAGTGTTAAGAACCATAATCATCTTGTATATAGTTCTTTGTTTCAAGGAATAACTTGCAAGTTAGTGTATCAAGAAGTTGTTAAATTTTATTGATAATATTTTGATGCCGGACAAGGAGGAGTGGTTTTGCACCATGAATTTTTCAGGTATGGGATGATGCACTGCATAACCTACTGTCACTAACTTAGATCCTCGCTCATAAATCATAATTTGTAGGTAGCTTGTTGTACTTCATGCGGGAGGGAAGTCTCTATGTAATGGTAAAATTATTATTTGAGATGACGGATTTGAGTTGTGGAAATATATTTTTTTAAAATAAAATAAGATTATGTATAATAAATTTAATTTGCTCCTTTTTCAGGATTTATGTTGGTGGAAATTTTTTTTTATACTATATAATTAGATTTTGTAAAGTGATAATTCTGAGATAGACGATTCTATAAATAGTGGACACACATTGCAATGCAACTGATGGACACACGTCATACAACTGCAATGTGCAGTTTGTTTTTCAAATTTTAAAAACTTCCCATATATTGCATAAAGGGTGGTTTATTTTTACTACCGGTGACGGCAAACAAAAACGACAAGAAAAAACATCATCTATAGAAAGGTACGGTGGGTGTTTGTTTAATTGCCAAGCAACATGACAAAGACGTTTAAGAAAGAGTAAAAAATAATATGACAGACGTACAAGAAAGAGTAAAAAATATGAAGAAAAAGAAGAAGATAATTTGACAGTGTACTATTTTATAAAAATTATTAAAATTTTATTAGAATTTTCTCTACATAAAAGAATCATATGTAATGATTTTTATATTTCAATAGGTTTACAATGATCTCTATAAATAGTGCTTAAATCCCAGACTCGGTAAAATCGTAACAGAATTCTGTTATGAAAATCGTAACAGAATTCTATTATGAAAAATTGTAATAGAATTCTGTTATGAAAAAATCTTAATAGATTTTTCTTCCAGAATATCCTTGCATTGACTTTCATTCAGATATGAACTACCCATCAACAATCTCCACCTTGGCGAATATTCACCCCTTCTAAGAATATGAGTATAGGAGCAAAACTCCACCTGGATCTCTGAGTCTAGGCTTTCTTCCTCTAGCACCTAGAGATATGAACCAAGTTCAAGCAATGCCTGAACTTCTCTATGGTCACTGCCTTTGTCAACATGTCTGTAACATTGTTTACAGTGTGAACCTTCTCAAGTTGAATTTCTTCGGAAGCAATCAACTCTCTGATATTGTGAAACCTCACATCAATGTGATTGGTTCTTGCATGATACACATGATTCTTTATCAAATAGATAACACTCTGACTATCGCATAACAATTTAACTCCACCTTGCTGAACGTCCATACTAATCTTGTCAACCATATAGCTTCCTTCGCTGCTTCAGTTGTTGTCATGTACTCCTACTCCGTAGTAGACAATGCAAAAATAGATTGTATCATAGACTTCCAACAGATAGATCCCCCTATTATAGTGAACACGTATCCTATAGTAGACCTCCTATC
>JBAMIE010203740.1:0-10845 GCA_037177295.1 Kaempferia parviflora
CCGGTAAAGATGAGAAAACCTGTCTGTTGTGATTACTTGGACGCTAGCTGCAACACGGTGTGACAGCTAGAAAAAGTATAAAATATGGTGATGCGACGGCGCTACAATGGTTATTGCATAGGGTCGTATACGAAGCGTCGGGCAAGATATCAAATCTGTCTAACACATAACTTATATATATTTATTTATTTTGAATTCACTAGTATTAAATTTATTTATTTATTTATTTATTTATTATTATTATTATTATTATTATTATTATTATTAAACGAACGCAAATGGATTTCCATCTAATTCAATTTATTAAAAGTCCGATCCGCTTGTGGCTTAGCGGGCTGTTTCGTCGATTCGACTGCTCCGAACGTACGCAATCCGATCGGCGTCCGACGACCGGACTCACTGTTCCGTTCGAAAGTCGGAAGAGTCGCGATTCCGGCGAGATGAGAGCTCCAACTTCCCGATCGTCCTCCGGGATGGGTTTCCTCGAAGATTTCCAACTTATTAAGCTGAAACCCTAACCTTGCAAGTTGCAACTGCTCGATTGAATTCTTTCCTTATCTTTCTATTCCTCCTCGATTTGTCGCCGTTTTCATGCATTCTTTTGTGCGCTCTCACCGCCTTGTAAAAAGTGTGCTTTGGATCTTTATGGCTATAACGAGGTGTATCTTGCCCTTGCTCACCTTCAGTATTTTCTTTTCCGTAATTATTATCTATTTTCTTCACAATTAAGACTGACACATTGTTATCTAGAGTAACTTCATATGTTTACTGGATGAAAAATTAGCTAATAAGTTTCTGTTTCTTTAGAATGCACATTTTTGTAGCCGAAGAGTGCATAAAAGAACAAAATGGTATGAAGATGGACTGTCTGACTTACTGGATACTTGGAGCTCACAAACACTTATCTCATCTAAAATCATTCTAGAAACCAGTATATAAAATAAAAGAAAGCTGAAATTTGGAAATTTCAGGATAAAAATGTTATTATTAGGTGATCTTTCTTGCAATGTGCCAGTATGTGTTATGTATTCATATGTTTGTTGTGTTATGTGTTTTGTCAGTACTGTGAAATATGATGTGCTTTGTTGTTCCTATGTGCGTCCTTATCAATTATCATTTGTTTACTTGTGATTGTGAACTTGTTTTCGTTGATTTATACACTGTTACATATATGTTAGTTTTAATATTATTTTAGTACCAATCGCTTGGACCCTGACTGCTGTCTAGTGGGGTGACTTGACAATCTTCAATGAGTTGATTAGCTACTGTTTGAAACTAGTTTTTAAAGTCTTTGTTGCACCACACTAGTCTTAATAAGGCTGGATTTCTATGGTTGTTTTTTCTCATTCTTGCTTACCTTTGTTCTCTTTTTAGCTTACCTTTATTGCTGTTGATCCTATCCTATATATTGCTTTATTTTGCCTTAATCTCTTATTATCTACAAGAATTTTTTCTTCATTTTGTAACCCAAATTTATGCACTTCTTTCTCTCTTCTTTACTAATTCTGTATTTTCTTTTTCCCTTTATAGTACATAATTGACTGTAAAGGTTATCACATATTTCTTACACCACTAAAGTATCTTTGATAAAAATGTATTAATCTCTATATAACATTAAGACGTCTATATTTATGTACTAGATACTATCTCTCTCTCTCTCTCTCTCTCTCTCTGGAGGTCATTTTTTAAGTGTGCATAAGTTGTGCTCCGGATTTACTTGGTAGACGAATCATGGGGAAAGTCGTCTACCTCTAGGATTAATCGGGTGAAGCCCGAAGACCTCGATTATCAATACAAAGATTACCCTTGAATTCTATGATGGGTTTCAATAAAACCATAAGCTAATTTTTTTTCTCCTATTCCCTACAGCTTACTTTTAATGGCAATGGTCCTTCTTACTCAATTATTTATTACCTTTACTCAGTGTTGATTGGTACTCATTTGGATCTTTTTAGTCCTTTGCTAACCTTTGTGATTTCCTTGTTTCTTTTTTTTTTTTACAGTTTGCGTACCTATTGTTTACTGTTTCTTTTTTCTCTTCAGGAATTGAATCTGTACCTTCTATGCTTCAACGCAATTATGCTCTAAATTTTAGAGAAGCACCACATGCTTTTGTTAGAAGGGGATGGAGGTACTGTATGATGATTCAGTTGATGGGATTCAAGAACTGTTTCACGCAAACCATATGAGTCATAATTTGTGGTCTTTGCTGAATGTCGTTAATAATTGCAAGATTTTTGTCTTGTTCATAAGTATCACCGTTCACCAGCACTCTTGAACAAGACATGAGCATGTTTTCAGTTAAGCATGCCTTTTCTTTTATATGTTAAAATAAATCCATATGTTGTTTTTAGTATATAAATATTATTGTTTGTCAAAACATTTTCTTATGTTGCTCATTAATTAATTATTTTTGTCAAGTTAATGATTAGTCTCTGCATCCCAATAAGTCTAGTACTGTGTAACATTTTTGGTTGAAGAACACATCAAGGATTCTCATTGATTCAGCATTTTTGTTGGCTGAGGCACTGCTGATACACCAGCTACAATTTTTTTATATTGTTATTGTTTTTTCCCTATTTTTGCATTTTAACTGAGTATTTTTTATTCTTTTTCTAACATTGGCCAGGCATCAGGCAATTAGTATCATTTTCTGTTCTGATGGCAGTCCCACTCTAGGTGGATGTCCAACAACTTGATCAATATTTGAGAAAAATTGAAGAAATTTGTGAGGTGGTTAACTAAAATTTTGTTTTGAATGTCAACACTAGTGATTTTTTTTTTGTTTACCATATTGGTGTATTTTGATTGGTAGAGCGTGAACTTGCTGCAGCTGAAGCAGCTGTGGCGGCGGCAGATGCATCCAATACTGACGATAACACAAGATCTGGAAGGGGTGAAGGTGCCTGAGTGGCACGGAAAAAGTATACCATCGTTGGCAATCTTTATATCTTTCATAAGTATATCGAATTCACTATTTTGAGCAGTTGCTTACTGCTTTATGCTGGGCCACATATCGAGTTGGAGTTGCCTGTGGATCCAAACGAGCGCAGATACCATGTCTGTAACCAAGTTGGCTTTGATGACATGGTTCCTTGTGACATCGCTAGCGTCCCTCATCTCTGCTCCGAGCTCATTGTTGCATTTGGACCGATTTGATTTACTCTCCTGCAAATTCTTTTACTGCAATGCCAGATAGAATGGTTCCATTTCAAGTGTGGTGGTCTCCAAGAGCATCCCAAGGACAAATGGTATTGTTCCAACCGCATCGGCTACTTTCGTTACACTGAAACATCTCGAGATCACGAATGGATAACTTATCAGAATCGTTCAAAGACAACTAAGTTTATGTTTCAATCTGTGAACTTACTATCTTTTTTAGTCATCTTCAGAATCTTGGTGAATTGTAGGACATGAATGGATTGCAAGATGACCAAGCTCTTTATGTTCCCTTTTCCTTTTGAGAGCAGTTAAAGGCAAGACATTAAGTTCATTATCTGTATCTAAATGTACGATTCTTTCAAGTTATTTAATGTTTAATTTTCTGGATTATGTATGCTAATGTTTCAAAATAGCTGATATAAGGGGATTAAATATATGATTAATATGTTGGAGTGCTATTTTATTTTATTTTTTTTAAAACATAATAAAGATCATGCAAACCCACAAGGCCATCACGTGGGTGGATGTTGACACTATTGTTGAACTGAGATCTTTAGAATATTATTAAATTTTCATTAAAAAAATTTCAAAATGGAAGAAAATTAGAAGACGTTTTTATTATTAAAATCATGAAAAATACACCTTTTTATTTTTATTATTATTAAAATAAGGTCTATCACTGTTATCGTATCTCATTTATTAAAATATGGTCCATTGAAGAAGAACCCCATCCTGCCATGTGGCAGCGGACCCCTCGATATATGGATCGCATGGTTGGAACTTTTTATTGATTGAGGAAGTCGTTATTTGGGCCCCACTTGGATGAGCCATCAGTTTGCCATGGCCCATGCTGGCCTGGGCCCCTTACGTCCCTCTCATCCTACTAAGATGGCAGCCACTTGAAGTGAGGATAATAATTAACCCCCTTACAACTTAACAAGCTTCAACACCACCACCATCGGAGCGTTTGGCATGGCCATTATTATATTTTTATATCAACATCAACGTCCAGCAAGGAGCTAGATTTTAGACGTATCAATTAATAATTATGGTAATATTAATACGATCATCATCGTAGTTGTAGATGTTAACCGCAAGTATATTCATTATTTCTTGACAATCATCGATTATTAATTTAGTTACAAAGTCATCTATCATATATACATATATATTCCTTTGATTTTGCATTTTTGTTCAAGCAAATGATTGGATCATTAGTGCATGTAGAGCAGCCATTAGCCTCCACTTAATTGAGTATTTATAAGTAATTTAAAGGAACAATTGATTGCTACATACAAATATCACTCTCAATTGTTAGGAACACAACATCATCAATTATGCGATAATTAATATGAGTTTATCTTGAGAATCATATTCATAGGATGCTTTTGGAGAATTTAGTTGGCTTTCATGGATGGATCAAGTGATTAATTAACTAGTTAGGACTTCCAATAAGATTAATTAATGATTCCATAGTCAAATGCAATGTATGTAACTTCGACTTATTCTCACATTGAAAATGGTTACTTAGGGTCAATTTGTTCGGTTAGTAGATGTTTACCATAAAATTGAGAAACCTAACTTTGTCACACGAAAGTGGTAGCTTAAGGCCTTGGTGATTACCTTAAAGAATGCTTTCTTAGTTTCATATTGTTTTAACAAATGCAAGTTGATCTATCTTATACTTTTTAACTCCTCAATTAATAGAGCTTGTCTGAAGCCACTAACTTGATAAAATATCAAGTCCACTAGGCACATTCGGTAGATACATTCGTCTGTGAAATACCTACTTGCAATCGATATCATAACTAACTCTCAAACTAACATTAGAACCAATAGATAGGGCAAATAGACACGAAAGGAGACCTCAACTAAACTTAGTGAGACATGGAGGGCACGAGAAGGAAAGGAGGCCTATGAGGCAACGATTTGGTGGGGCTTTAGGCATGTGATTGAGTGCTTCTTGTTAGGCAAAGTAAACGATCATGTGACCTTAAATTTCCTTTTCACAAATCATTCTAGCCTGCCTTCTTTCACTCTCATATCCATCCCTTCTTGGCACACACTCAGCTCAATTCCCATAATATATCTTACAAATTACCCTTTTCGGTTATGGAATGGAACATCCATGGTTGCGGGCCACGAGAGAGCCGGAGTCGGTGAGGGGGCCCAGCCAAACCGAGGGGCCATGAGAGGATAGGAGCCGGTGAGGGGACCTGGCCAAGCGCGCGCGGGGGGTGGGGTGAGCGAACTGTTGTAATAAGAGGCACAAAGAGACATATCAAGAGCATACTAAATATAAATTCAAATTGTTTTCCCAAGGTGTGATGTAGTAGTAAAATACTTAGGGGAACAACTAAGAGGATCAGAGTTTATATTACACCAAGAATGCATATTCTTGAGATTGATTTTTGAATGTGTATAAGTGGTATTCTAAATTTATTTAGTAGGCGAATCAAGAGAAAAGCCGATTATTGGGAGCACAGAAGCACAGAGCTCTCACCAGTGTGGGTGCTAGCAACCTTATCTTTTATTTTTACACACGTATATATAATATAATGAGCTACTCGAATAGATACGGAAAAAACTTTTTTTTGGAAAACTAAGGGAAATTATATTTTGAGTTTATATATATATTCAAATTAGAGTAATATAATGAGCTACTGGAATAGATATGGAAAAAACTTTTTTGGAAAGCTAAAGGGTCCCCCTCTGATTCTCTTCACCTTCTTCATAAGCCTCTACGAATACTCATATAATTCTATATACCCATTCAATATTTAAAAATAAGTTAAATAAACAATCTTAAACATCAGTAAATTAAACTTTCATATGAATAATATTCATATGATTCATGTACTCCGGATTAAATTTGTTGTGAATGGCTACAAATAGGGGTGAGCATTCGATTTATTCGGTAGTAAATTAACCAAATTAATCCAAAACCGATTTAATATTACATAACCGAATCGAATCAAAATTTATACAAAATTAATACCGAATTAACTAAATTAATACAAAATATGTTTTAAAAAAATAATAAAAAATTTATTCAAAATTAATTTTGAATTAACTGAATAAACCGAATGCTCACCCCTAGCTACAAATACGTACGTATACATCCGCCAAACTAGTATTTTCACTGAAACAATGGTACAAAAATCTGTACAAAATACCCAAAATTAGGTGAAAACTTGCCACAAAACCCTCATCACACTCAACCATCTTCCATGCATATATCGAAACCATGCATGCATGTTCTACCTCTCTATCCTTCATCAATATACATACATAATTAACACAAACTCAGAACAAATTTATGAGAAGAAAAGAAAAGAGAAGAGAAGAGAGATCGAGCATGATGAATGGAATTGATGAGTACTGAGTAGTGTTGGTTACTGTGGTTACATGCAGGATCTCTTGTTAGGTAGCTTTGTGTGTGCTCGCCATGCCTTGCCAATGTCAGTGGCTACTCTTACTGCATCCGAGGCAGCACCAGTGATCCCTCTGCCTCTAAAACCAACCGCATATAATCCACACTTCCCCTTCCATCCATCGCCAAATACCTTCCTCCTTTCATGATTCAACAACAAACCCTCATGATCATCATATCCCTGCAAAATTAAATTATTATTATTATTAACATACTTGACTTTTCATTTCTACTTCTCTCGCGGAGGTAAATTACTAAGACAGGTGGGAGTAGTTTTTTCCTAAAATTATGCGTCCGTCAAGAATTAATCCCAAATTTATCCCTCTAGTCAAATGGGGACCTATCTATATATAACGAGGGTGTGGATTCGAGCATGATTGTTAGTTGAAGACAAGTAATGAAGTGGTGGTACCTGAAGCCATTGAGGAACGTTGCTTTGGTATCCCGTGGCCAAGATCACGGAATCGACGTCGAGGATTTGGCCGTCAACGATCTCCACCTTTCCAGGGAGAAATCTCTTTATTCCGGCAACTACTTTGATATCGCCGGACTTTATTTTAGCCAGTGTGCCAATGTCCAGCACCGGCGTCCTCCCCTGAGTGTTCTTGAGCTCCAGAGGGCCGGCGGAAGGTCGCTTCAGCCCGAATTTGGCGACGTTCCCTAGCGCCGCCCACGCCACCGCCAGAAGAAGTTTATCCACCATCCTCGTCGGCAGCCACTTGAGTAGCAGAACCGCCAGCTCGAACGTTGACTTCCCCATCACTTCCCTCGGAAGAACATGAACCTGCGGGGGAGGGGATCATCAAGATTTGATTTTGATGGTGGAATTCGGATCGGGAGGGAAGAAGTAGACGATCGTTTGTTTCAAAATTTGATTTTTTTTTAATTAGATTAATTATTAATAATCGCGCACCGAATCGCGCACCACCATGGTCGGGGAGGCGCCGTGGTCGCAGAGGTCGAGAGAGATCTCCATGCCGGAGTTGCCGCATCCGACGACTAGCACGCGCTTGCCGCAGTACCGATCGCCGGACTTGTAGTCGCAGACGTGGATCACCTCGCCGCCGAACTGATCGAGGAGCCCCTCCATCTCCGGCACGACCTTCTCCGCGTTCTCTCCGCTGGCCACCACCAGCCACCGCGCGATGTGCTCCGCCTCGGCGTCGCCGATGGCGGAGACGACCCGCCAGATCCCGGTGGTGGCGTCGTACCTGGCGGAGCGGACGGAATGGCGGAAGCGTGGCCGGATGGAGAAGCGGGCGGCATAGGAGTCCAAATAGTCGATGAACTGGGACTTGGAGGGGTACTCAGGGAAGTCGCCGGGGAAGGGTTGGTAGGGAAGCTGGCAGAAGCGCTTGGGGAGGTGGAGCTTCAAGCGGTCGTAAGTGCACCGCCGCCAGAGGGAGGCAATGCAGTCGGAGCGCTCGAGGACGACGAAAGGGACGCCCTGATGCCGGAGTCCGGCCGCCACGGCGAGGCCGGAGGGGCCGGCGCCGACGATGATCGGGCCGTTAACCCACGTGCATGGCGGCGACAGGAATTGGCCGTCGCATTGTTCCATGATTTGGATTTCCTAACTAATTAAGTAAAAGGAGTTTTGAAGAAGGGAAGGGAATTAGAGAAGGGCAGAGGAAGTTATGGGGGTGGTGACGTTGAAGGAATGTGATCCTGTAAGGAAGGATAAGATGGTGGGGGAGTGTTATAAATAAGGATCATGGGAGCCACATGAGACAAATCTAATGGTAGGTCCCTCTCACTCTAACTCTTTCTAGACAAATTCTCATACGAAACATGTGTGTACATGTATACACTCACGAATATTATCGTACCCGATGCTTCTTGTACGACTATAAGTGACATTCGACATAAGTAATCTAACATAATAAAACTTAATTTTTTTTAATTCCTCTCTCATATGGATGCAAAATTTTCTTTTTTTCATTTTAAATTAAATTAAAATTCTCTCTTCTTTCTCCCATAATTACATGCAGTTGTAAATAAATTTTTTCTTCTGTCTCCTGAAGTAACTGTAACAAGTTATAGCTACTTGAAGTACTTGCACTAATTAAAGTAGCTGCAACAAATTGTTGCAACTAGTGCAGCTAGTAGCTGTAACAAGTTGTTACAGCTATTAGTTGCAATAAGTTGTTGCATCACTAGATATTACATGTAGTAGCTATAACAAGCTGTCGCACGTAGATGAGAGAGGAAAGAGAGAAAATGTGTTGCACGCAAATGAGAAACGAAAGAGAAAAAAAAGTATTGCATGCAGATAGAGAGAAAAATTGTTGCATGTAGATGAGAGAGAAAAAAGAGAAAAATATTATATATAGGTGAGAGAGAGATTAAAAAAAATTGGATTTTGACCGCGTCAGATCACCCACGTCGAATATTGCTCACAATCGCTCATATAAGGTAGGGAAGGATAATATTTTTCTCTCTCTTTTAGAAATGTTACCCTGCCCGGTACCTCTTATGCAACCCTACTCGGTACTTTTCTGTTGTGAAAATTACCAGCGACGTTTCGTTTCCTTTTAATCTCTCACCCGGTCAAATTTGAAAAATCTAATTTTCCCTCCCTCTCGCTCTCGCTCCTGCCCCCGCCGCCATCTTCCATCGCACTAGCTCCTTCCTTCAATGTTGTCTGCCGCCTTGGAGAGCACACGTACTTGCATACTCCGCACAGTTGTTGTCGAAGTTCTTGTTCCTTCGTCTACGGCTACAACTTTCATTCCTTCTCTCGCCAATCAGTAGCCTCCATCGCTCTCCCCATTCTCGATCCACATTTCCCTAATTCTAAGTGTATTTTACTATTTTTATTATCTAAAGAAATCGAAGGCGAGGGTTTTCATTTTTCAAGACAAAGTCTATCTTTTTTGATAGAATGTCTTCTTCTAATAAGGGCACTGGAAATCCCACTCCTTCATCCAACCTGTTCCCTTGTGTCCTGGTCGACTAGCTAGCAAATGGAGTTACCTCTCCTGCTGGAGCTCGGCGACTGTCGTTGGGAACCTACTTTCATTTTTAAGAAGGAAACATTAGCTAGCCTAAATTTTGACATCAAAAAGTTGCTCCAACAAGGCATTCTCTACATTTTTGGGTTGAGTCCGATCAATGTCAACCTACCCTTCAGGTTTTGTAAGGATTCTAATTTTATCTTAACATTATAACTAACTCAGGTCTTCTCTCTCTTTTATGCTGCTAAGACCATGTGGAAGGCCAACATAACCAAGTCTCTTAAGCTTGAACAGGAGGAGCTGAACCGGCGTGGGAAAGCAGAGTTTTAAAAATGTGACCCCCATCTGACTGGTTCTACAAATGACGTTGATGTCTGTGAGATGAAGGTCAGTGGGGCGAGGTCAATGATGCAACTGTAAGTACAAGCAGTCATGACTTAACCCCTCTTGAGCCTCTCGACAACCAGCCTTTAGTGGATCCCTTATCGTTCGAGCCTATCGCTGCACAATTGATCTCCTCTTTTCCACCTTCTCTGATCGGCTCCACCCAGAAGGTTCCACGTCCAGGTCCAGTTCCTCACGTGCATATACTTCAATGAAGGTCAGCGCAACCCTCAGGCTGCCTTCTTAGGGGGGAGTATATGCATCTTGTGCTGAGCTGCTGGTCCCCTAACACCTGATAAGGTTAAAGGGAAAACTTACTAAGGCTTGGGAGGATTGCATAGGGCAAACCGCCAACCATACGTGTATCAGGTTGGCGAACATTTTTGCTAAAGATGTGAGTGGGTAAGTTTTAGTTTTCAGTAGAAACCCCCCATTTTGCTTTCTTTTAAGTTCACTATTTGTGAATTTTTGCTAGTTTTAGATAAGGGGTTGGCCATTTGCAAATGGTTGGTGGACCTAGACTTGCAAACCAGGCCCTGAAGAAGTGAGTGGAGGAGTTGGAATCCACATGGACCCCTCTTGCTCATCTCCTAGAGGAGTTGGCCTTTTTGAAGAAGGAGGTAACTAACCAAGATAAGCTGCTATTGAGGGTCAAAAATGTCCTCCTTGAAGAAAAATAGAGGGGGGCTTCTCAGTCAGTACCATTAAGAGCCTCTAGGCTAACATACGGACCAATGAGTCTTGGCTCAAGTCCGAAAACACTCGGAAGGCGAGGGCTTTATCGGATTTGGAAAAAAAAGACAGCTGAGGCCAAAGCCCTCTTAAAAAAGCTAAAGGGACTAAAGGAAGTGAAACATGCATACTCTTTAGAGCTGGCGGGGAAGGCAGCCAAGCTAGTAGTGTCCAAAG
>JBAMIE010203783.1:0-10843 GCA_037177295.1 Kaempferia parviflora
GCTCCTTATACAGGAGCAGCTCTGGCTGAATATTTTATGTATCGTGAACGACACACTTTAATCATTTATGATGATCTTTCCAAACAAGCACAGGCTTATCGCCAAATGTCTCTTCTATTACGAAGGCCACCCGGCCGTGAAGCCTTTCCGGGAGATGTTTTTTATTTGCATTCGCGTCTTTTAGAAAGAGCCGCTAAATTAAGTTCTCAGTTAGGTGAAGGAAGTATGACTGCTTTACCAATAGTTGAAACCCAGTCGGGAGATGTTTCGGCCTACATTCCTACTAATGTAATTTCGATTACAGATGGACAAATATTCTTATCCGCCGATCTATTCAATGCTGGAATCAGACCTGCTATTAATGTGGGTATTTCTGTCTCCAGAGTCGGATCTGCGGCTCAAATTAAAGCTATGAAACAAGTCGCCGGCAAATTAAAATTGGAATTGGCCCAATTCTTCGAATTAGAAGCTTTTGCACAATTTGCTTCTGCTCTCGATAAAGCTAGTCAGAAGCAATTGGCAAGAGGTCAACGATTACGGGAGTTGCTCAAACAATCCCAATCGGAACCTCTTACCGTGGCAGAACAGATAATGACTGTTTATACCGGAACGAATGGTTATCTTGCTTCATTAGAAATTGGACAAGTAAGGAACTTTCTCAAAAAGTTACGTTCTTACTTAGAAAGTAAGAAACCTCAGTTCCAAGAAATCATATCTTCTACCAAGACATTCACTGAGGAAGCAGAAACCCTTTTGAAAGAAGCTATTCAGGAACAAATGGAACGTTTTCTACTTGAGGAACAATAAGAACTATTGAGTGGTCAATCAAAATTCTAAATAAAGAAAATTAGAAAAAAAATCGATCATTTTTTTGAATCTTAATACTACTTCACGTAATAATCTTAATATTACTTAATAATAATAGTTAATAAAATATATATATATAAATGAAATAGATTCGATCCATTTTTTTAGTTTACTAGAGTTTATATTTCTAAGTAAGCGTCTTTTATTCAAATCATTCAAAATATCTTTCTTGATATCATAATCATAGATGGAAATCAAAATAGAAAATAGATATGGAAGTATATTATAAATTGCATTGCGTCCAATAGGATTTGAACCTATACCAAAGGTTTAGAAGACCTCTGTCCTATCCATTAGACAATGGACGCTTTTCATTACGATTTTTTTTGCATTTTGGCTTTTTTCTCATTTTTTATTTTCTCTTATTTGATTTGGATAAAGAAAGATCATTTTAGGAATTACGTATTTTATTAATTCAATGATGCATGAATTCATGCATCATTGAATTAATAAAATAACTATTCTAATTGATCGAATTAGAATATAGAGCGGGTAGCGGGAATCGAACCCGCATCGTTAGCTTGGAAGGCTAGGGGTTATAGTCGACGTTGATTCATCATTTTGATTTTGAACGTCTCTACTTCAAAACCGAACACGAAACTTTGATTTCATTCGGCTCCTTTATGGAAGGGAGGATGGGATCAATAAATTGAAAATCAAAAGGAAGGAAGGAGCAAAATAAAAAAATTCGGCCCATAACATCTATGTTAGCTTTTCTTTTTCTGCCTGACTGCATTCAAAAAAATTCGCTTTCTAGATGATCCTTCTAGAAAGAAGGGAAGGGGGGATTCTAACAATCTTTCTAGTTACTTCGTTCTTTATTTCTATTTTTGAGAATCCTTAAGAAAAGTTTGTTCTTTTTCCACCGAGCTAGAAGAAGAAAGACGTCGATGCCTTTAGTAAACTAAAGTTATCGTTTAATAGCTATTTTGCTTCAATCTATCCTATCAAAAAAAAAAGTGAAGATTTAGTTACGATTAGAAATAGACTTTTCTATCTCTTTATCCATGGATCCTTTATTCATACTTATTCAATTGGAAATATTGATCCAATAAAAAAAAATTATGTTTCGTAATTTCATAATCCAATTTTTCAATTTATAATTGACCTTTGGAGACAAATCACGAGAATGTAGATTATTCCTCGAGTATTTCATTGAGAGGTAAAGGATTTAATCCTTTTCAGAAATAAAGTTTTTAATCGGAATATGAATCAAACCGAAAGATCCCTTAACTACTGAGGGGGTTAATAGAACGAATCACACTTTTACCACTAAACTATACCCGCTACAATGTGATTATTGTATATAAATGGACTCTTTGTCAAACAAAGGACTCTGGCGTCCTCAAGATAGGATCAGAAAAAATCCTGAAAATTAGAGCGTTGCCGTCTTTCGTTAGAAGGCTTGATAAAATTAGAAAGGGGGATACCCATTAGCTTTTTCTTTTTATTTTTTATCCAAATAATTTGTATTATTTAGTAATATAATAAATACAAATTCTAAATAAGAGAAAGAAAAGAAGTAAGAAAAGAAAGAATAGAAATGTCTTTTTGGTTATATATTCTATCATAGAAAGAGAAAGAGTCCTTTTCCGCTTCTAATTATTCTTTCACTTTAATTTAATTAATTTAATTAAATACCAAGATTTTTTTGCTACAGCAAGCAAAGGGAGATCGCGGAATTATAGGAATCATAGATAATCATAGATAAAAAAAAATGGATTTGATTTGAAAAAAAAAAAGAGCCCGGCCGGGTCGGTCTGACCAGGCCAAGCCGGGGAAATTTGAAATCAAAAAAGCCCCGCGATATTTTTTTATTTGAAATATCTTTATAGACTATAGAACCCTTTCTTAAATTTTTGATATATATTTATATCTTTATTTTCTATTTTTTATATTTCTATAAAAAAAATATATGGAATGAAATTGTTGATAAAAGGGGTATCTATATAATAATCTATTTATTTGAATTTCTATTTCAAATAGATTAGATAAAATCTATATATATAAGAATAAGAAAAGAAAGAATCAAATAAAATGAAAATGAAAGAGGGGCTTTTTTTTTCAAGCATTATCATTCCTTTTTGTGAACTATAACATAGTAATTATCCTTTTTCAATTAGGAGAGATGGCTGAGTGGACTAAAGCGTCGGATTGCTAATCCGTTGTGCGAGTTATTCGTACCGAGGGTTCGAATCCCTCTCTTTCCCTTCCGTTTTTTGACAATAGAATCAATCAAATCCTAATACCATTTATAAAAATGAAGGGAGGAACCCCACTTTTTTTGTTTTATTCTTCGCGTCCGGGATTACGTCCCGGATCATTAGATAGGAATCCGAAGATGAAGAGCGAAACAAAGAATATTACTACGGTATAAACAAAGAGTTTGAGCGTAAGCATTACACAATCTCCAAGATCATTTTATTTTTTCAAAAAAAAAAAGAGAGAATAGATTCCCTGTTTTTAGACCACATATCCTATTTTGTTGACCTTGACACCAAGAAATCAAGCGGTTTCTTTCTAGAAATTGTGGAAAAGAGTTTTCAAAAATTGATTTGCAATAAGAGTTGAATCTTTCATTACAAAAGAATTTCTTTCATACTTAGATATATTGTGGTGGACTCTAAGTCTAAGTAGTGTTTTCGATCAAAAACGGGTCAGAATGAGGAAATGGGGTAATCCAGATTTCTCGCGGCTATCCAAAAATTTCAAAGTTTGAATTGAGGGTTCCTTCATACTGTAAGACTTATACTTATTTTTTTTCTCGAATAAATCATGAATTTTTCTGGGACAGTGTTAAGGATCTCATCGAAAACTTACAGCGGCTTGCCAAACAAAGGCTAAGAGAAAAAAGAGAAGAGGTATTACTGGCATAACATCGACGATTGGATTCAAAAAAGCATAGGCTTCGGGCAATTTGGCGAATAAAAAACTACCCGAAAACGGCGTAGAATTCAAACAAATACTGATCAAATTAAAGATATTAAGCATAACAAAATTTTTTTCTTGGAGATTATTTTGATTGAGTTATTAATATGTTTTTGAGATAAGGAAAAAATGAAGAAAGGAAAATAAGTCTGATTCAAAAAAACATATTTCTTTGAACTCATCCAATCAAAAAAGCCCTTCCATTTTTCTTTTTTTTTTTTTTTAGAAGAGAATTGAAGAAATGAGACTTTCATACAATATCTTAATTGAATTCTATGTAATGATCAATAAATTCGGTTGAATTCTATATCTAGACGTGTCAAAATCCTAACAAAAAACTAATCCATTTCATACATTTTAGGAACTGGAATTGACGAAAAAGGAATCCCCATATTACTCTTTAGTAGTTTCAAATAGAAATCAAAATGGGGCGTGGCCAAGTGGTAAGGCAACGGGTTTTGGTCCCGCTATTCGAAGGTTCGAATCCTTCCGTCCCAGAGCATACTCGTTTTCTATATCAGAATAAAGATAAAATAAAAGAAAAAAAAAATGAATCTTTCTTAACTACCTTCTAAGATAAGAATAGAAGAATAAGAGTCAATCAAATATTGGGCATTCTCTTTTTATGATTCATCATTCCCATAAAATTCAATTGGGAGAGGAGATAGGGGTTAATCAGTAATATAAGATATCAATTTGAATATCTGTCTATGTCCAGTCCAAATCTCATTAATCAAAAATCAAATTACATATGAAAATATGTTTTTTCTTGGGATCTCTTAGGTTATTTGATGTTTGATTCTAATGAATAATTGTAACGCCATTAACAATTGACACGGGTGTGATTCATACACCCCATCTGCTTTACTTTCGGGAAAGATTAGTTGAACCTCAAGCCAAAGAAGCCTTACAAAAAAAGGAGGTTTATACACAGGGATTGCTAACCTAATAGGTCCTGTTGCGATTTTTTTTAATATTATTATTTGTTTCTGAGTCCTTACCTTAATTATAGATATTAAACTAAATAGAAACTACATATTTAACACATAATATGTATAATTACTTCCAATTAGTAGAATTGAATTGTTCAGCCTACCTGATAGATACGGAAATTTCCTATACTTTGTGATTCTGATTTTCTATTTCAGAATGAAATAAAAGAAAAACAGTTAAATTCAACTTTCTCCTTTATCAGTCTTTTTTTTTTCAATTCAATATTTATTTATTTATATTGATTTTTTAGAAGTCCTTAGTTAGTACTTGAATTGAAGAACTGTGAGATTGTCGAATCTATTCTATCGACTTATTTGAAGAGACAATGTAAGGCGGATTCAAAAAGATTTTTTTGATTTGTTTTCTTTTATTTAAAATTGAGAATATTCCTGGTATATTTTTCTTTTTTATTACACAAATAAAAATATATATTTTATATAAGAAAAATCAGGTTAATTTGAATTTTTACTGAGACTTTTTCTTCATCATCAATTACCTATTTATTGTTTTCATATTTGATTTTCATCTATTCATAATCTATTCATTATAGAAGAATAAAATAAGTCTCATATAAGTTAAGTATATTAGGAAGAACTATAGATTACTACGCACAGACTGAACCAATGACTATTCAGGATTTCCTAACTGAATCAATTACATACCTATTCAAAAAAAACTAGGGGAATGTTATGGTAAAACTTCGTTTGAAACGATGTGGTAGAAAGCAACGTGCGACTTGAAGGACATGATCAATTGGCTGTGGATATCAAAACCACCACTTTTTATTATATAGAAATCAAAGTGCTCTTGGCTCGACATTCTTTTTTCTGTTCTATTAGAATCCGTGTTTTTGTTGGGTTGGAATATAAATAGTATAGGATGGAGCTCGAGTAGAAAAGATTTATTTTTAAGGGGAAAGGATCTAGGGTTAGTTAAGACAAATCAATAAGTTGTTCCAACTTCGTACGTAAGTCTATTTTTGATATAGAAATTGAAAGGGTCCGACTCAAAGCATTTTCAAATCAAAAAGTCAAATGAAATTGTTGGAATTGGTAAAACTCTTTCGATCAAAAGGTTATCGTGCGGGAATCCATTGTTCATATGATTCTTTGATAGAAAGAGATCACAAACAAAAAAAAGAGAAAAAAGGGGCATGTTGCTGCCATTTTTTGAAATTATTAAAGATCTCCGAACTAATGTTTAAACCCAATGATTCAAGGCAAAGATAAAGGATCCTGGAACAAGGAAATACCGTTTTCAATTGTCTCAACTACTAGATCAGAATAAAGAATCAAAATCGATTCTAGACAAGACAAACAAAAAAGGGTTAGAGACCACTCAATAAGAAAATACCTAAGAATTTTGAGAGCTATTTGAGAGTTATCCAACTTGAGTTATGAGAGTATGAATGTTTTTTGCTTTTTCGAAAAAATAAGAAGGAAAAGAAAGGGTAAAAAGAAGGGGTTAAATGTCTCATGGATTTGCTGGATTATGGATCGATTTGACATTCTAATTTCATGCATAGATATAACTTCTAATCATTTTTTCTCGAGACGTACGAGGAGAAAACTTCTTATACGTTTCTGGGGGGGGGGTATTTTTTATTCAATTCCATCTATTCTATCCCAATGAGCCGTTTATCAAATCGTTGCAGTTGATGTTCAATCCCGAAGAGAAGGAAGAGATCTTCGAAAAGTGGGTTTTTATGATCCGATATCTAATCAAACCTATTTAAATGTTCCCGCTATTTTATATTTCCTTGAAAGGGGCGCTCAGCCTACAGGAACTGTTCATGATATTTTAAAGAAGGCGGGGTTTTACGGAACTTAAATTTGATTTTAGTTAAAAAAAATGTCATTCATTTTTCATTAATGAAATACAAAAAAGAGGTGTGGATGACTCATATATAGCTTTGGATAAATTTTTCTTTATTATATCCTCCCCCTCCTTTTTTCCTTTGCCCTATTCATATTTCTTAGTATTTTATTTCTTTTGAAATAAAATACTAAGAAATATGAATAAGAAAAAAATGGAAATCCATTTTTTTTTTTATTTTATTCTTATAGTTTTTTTATATTCTTTTATCATCATTTATATTAAATATTCACAATCATATTGACAACAATATATCGAACAAATATAATTAGATCGTGGATAAATGGATCCATTTCTATTTATCCTTATCAATGCTCCAGGAGTTTTGACTTTATTTCAAATTTAAATGATAGATTCTTTGAATTTGTTGCGATACAAGAAATGAGATTTTTTTGCGTGATACAAGAAGTTATTTTATTAATGAATAATAATGGGGTAACACGAGAGGTAGTCTATCAATTTTCACTTTTTCTCGTTCTATGTTTTTATTTTCTATGAAAATTTCTTGTATTTTTAGCAGATCTGAACCTTTAAATGAATGCTAAAAATCGAGTCGAAATTTTTATTTAATTGAATTTCTTGCTAATTGAAGGGTTTGATTGCATTAGGAAATTTCATATTTTTGATTCCGGTTATATCTCCACATTCGATTTCTTTAGGGGGTTGCTAACTCAACGGTAGAGTACTCGGCTTTTAAGTGCGGCTAGCATCTTTTACACATTTGTATGAAGAAAGGGATTCGTCCATACCATCGGTAGAGTTTCTAAGACCACGACTGATCCTAAAAGGAATATGTGGAAAAAACAGCATGTCGTATCAATAAAGAATTTTAAGAATCTCTTTTTTTTTTTGTAACAAAAAAATGAATTGAATTCAAAGTTGGGTCGAGTGAATAAATGGATAGAGCCCTAGGGACCAAATTATGGGGAAACAAAAAGCAAAACGAGCTTCTTTTCTTAATTTGAAGGATTACCCGATCTAATTAACCGTTAAAACTAAATTAGTGCCTAATGCGGTAAAGATCTTTCTCATGAGGGGATTATTGATTTTTTTTGAGTCCTAACTATTAGTTATTCCCTATTTATTATGGGTTAAGCATGAATGTGTAGAAGAAGCAGTATATTGATAAAGAAAAGATATTTTTTTCCAAAATCAAAAGAGCGATTAGGTTGAAAAAAATAAAGGATTTCTAACCATCTTCTTATCCTAGAACAAACATACATCAATTAAATGGAAAAAGAGAGGATAGAGAATCCGTTGATGAATCCACTTATCTTCGAGGTATCTATTTTTGTTTATTCTTACTATAAGAATACCTTGGTTTGACTCTATCGCACTATGTATCATTTGATAACCGATTAGATCCCCCACCCTTGCTTTGGTTCAAATCGAGTTTGAAATGGAGGAACTTCAATTCTATTTAGAACTAAATAGATCTCGCCAATATGACTTCCTATACCCACTTATTTTTCGGGAGTATATTTATACGCTTGCTCATGATTATGGTTTCAATAGAAATAAATCATCCATTTTGTTGGAAAGTGTGCGTTATGACAATAAATCCAGTTCACTAATTGTGAAACGTTTAATTACTCAAATGTATCAAGAGAATCATTTGCTTATTTCTGCTAATGATTCGAAACAAAATCAATTTTTTGGGCACAATAAGAATTTGTATTCTCAAATCATATCGGCAGGATTTGCAGTCATTGCGGAAATTCCATTTTACCTAAGATTAGTATCTTATTTACAAGGGAAAGAAGTAGCAAAATCTCATAATTTAAAATCAATTTATTCAATATTTCCTTTTTTAGAGGACAAATTCGCACATTTAAATTCTGTGTTAGATGTAGTAATACCTCACCCCATCCATTTTGAAATCTTGGTTCAAGCCTTTCGCTGCTGGTTAAAAGATGCCTCTTTTTTGCATTTATTACGGTTTTTTTTCTACGAGTATTTGAATTTGAAGAGTCTTATTACTTCAAAGAAATCCATTTCTATTTTGAATTTGAATCCAAGATTCTTTTTTTTCCTATATAATTCTCATATATGTGAGTGCGAATTAATTTTCCTTTTTCTCCGTAACCAATCCTATCATTTACGATCAACATCTTCTGCAATCTTTCTTGAACGGATCTATTTCTATGGAAAAATCGAACATCTTGTAGAAGTTTTTTCTAATGATTTTCAGAACAACCTATCCTTGTTCAAGGATCCCTTCATACATTTTGTTAGATATCAAGGAAAATCTATTCTTGCTTCAAACGATACGCCTCTTATGATGAATAAGTGGAAATATTACTTTATCAATTTATGGCAATATCATTTTTATGTGTGGTCTCAATCAGGAGGGGTCCGTATAAACCAATTATGCAAATATTCTCTTGACTTTCTAGGCTATCTTTCAAATGTGCGATTAAATCCTTCAGTGGTACGCAGTCAAATGCTAGAAAACTTCTTTCTAATAGATAATACTATTAAAAAGCTAGATACAAAAATGCCAATGATTTCTCTGATTGGATCATTGTCTAAAGCGAATTTTTGTAACGCATCGTGTCATCCTATTAGTAAGCCAACTTGGGTCGATTCATCAGATTCTGATATTATCGACCGATTTTTGCGTATATGCAGAAATTTTTCTCATTATCACAGCGGATCCTCAAAAAAAAAGGGTTTGTATCGAATAAAATATATACTTCGGCTTTCTTGTCTTAAAACTTTGGCTCGTAAACACAAAAGTACTGTACGTGCTTTTTTGAATAGATTAGGTTCGGAGTTTTTGGAAGAATTCCTTACGGAAGAAGAACAATTTCTTTCTTTGATCTTACCAAGAACTTCTTCCACTTTTCGAAAGTTATATCGAGGGCGGGTTTGGTATTTGGATATTATTTCTATCAATGCTTTGTTCAATCATGAGTAATGATTAGGTATGAGACCCTGTCAATAAAAAAAAAAAATGGAAATTTTTCCTAAATGATGAAGAGATGGTAGAAGAACTCATTCTTTTTATTAAATGTTCATGCAGTAAGAATGTAATAATAGGGGGCGATCCGCTGAGTATTCAATTCCACTTTTTTAGAGGTCCTGTTTTTTTTTTGTTTAAGGAAGAAAGAGCATTTTAGATGTATACATAGAGAAAGCCGTGTGCAATGAAAAATGCAAGCACGGTTTGGGGAGGGATTTGTTTACCTATTTCATTTTAACAAGGAAATTTTCTACTCCATCCGACTAGTTCCGGGTTCGAGTCCCGGGCAACCCATTCTGATTATCATATCGAAATTCAATTCATATATCATAGGTCTATGGGCCCGCTTGGAGACGGGCGAGAGTCTCCATGAGCTTAGTCAAGACTGACTCTTGAGTGAGTGGCCATTCGGACTTCTCAATTTTCCATTAAATGGCAGGCGTCAAGGGTTTTCTTTCCCCTAGGTGAGTTTTCCATCTTCTTTTTTGCGTTGGGTAACTTTCCTGCTTGGGAGCTACTCTCGTACCTATAGGTTAGGTAAAGACTGACAGCGGTAGATGAGCGCTTTAGTGCAGATGGATCGGTTGCACGTGTATTTTTCTAGCTTGTGGACGAGGGGCCTCTCTCCAATTGATGAAAAACTTAGAAAGAAAAGACCAGATAATAGCCGTAGGAATGTCTCCAGGCAGTGGCCCAGGTGCCCGCCCCTTGGTCAAAGGGTCTGCTATCATCATGCTGGTGCTAATGTGATCTATCGACACTAGAGGATCTTAAAAAATTTCCTTCAAAACATAGTACTTTACGTCGTGGTTGTTTCAACCTGCTAGACGACTTGTTGTTGGTCAAGCGGCGTAACTGAAGCTTCTTGCACCTAATTCAATTGAGCTGCTTGGTTTCCTTACCTAAGCCCTGACTCGGAAATTCAGTGGAAGACGCTAAACCTATGTTCATGGACCTTTTTTCTAATATTCAAGGAACCTCCAGGCGGGAAAGCGGCCGCTGACACCTTAGTCAAGCGAGTCCAGGAGTGGGAGGGGGGCCATAGGGGCTAGTTTTTTTTCATATCCGGATCTACGCCGTATATCAACAGATTATGGTTTCGAGGGTCATCCATTACGATCAGAATAGGTCAAGTCCAGGGGACAAATCAATAGGAAATGCAATTTTTGCTATTTGATCAATGCTGGTACCTTGCTAAAAAAAAGATAGCTGGTT
>JBAMIE010203793.1:0-10843 GCA_037177295.1 Kaempferia parviflora
AGTAAAAGAAGAGACTATAGGGAAGGTAGACATGATACGCAACCCATCCGTCGTTGGATTTCTTTCCCAAACTCTCCCTTCCTCAGTTTCTCCGCTTTGTCGTTGTCTGTGTTTCATGGTCGGCTGCCGTCGTGATCTGTCCACACACAACATATGCTTTAAATTCTGTGGGTAGAGCTCCCGGCTCGTGCTTATCCATTTGAAAATCATGAACTCAAATTCGACCAACCTAAATAACCTGATCAACAGGAATTAAACATTTAAATTTAAAAGTTTAATTGTCTAAATTATGTAAGATGAATCCGACTAGTCTATCCCACCCAATCGATATGAAAAATGTTGAGTCAGCCTAAATCCAACTTGGACCAGAATTTTAATATTTTTAGTGTTAACCCGGAGTAGTAGGACTTGAATGTTTTTAGACATTAGATTTGAAAATAAAAAACACTTTCATATTAATTAACGTGATAAGTTTTTTTTTATATAAAATATATCATTCAATTTGTTAACTTCAGAATGTGCTAATTTTGTTGCAAACTTAAATTTATCAAAATACTGAAAGTTGGCATATTTTAGGAGTCAATTAAGAAAACACTTGTTAATTTCAGCATAATATTGATTGATTTACTAAAACTTGAGCAATAATTTTTCAACAGCTCAAATTTTTTTTCTCCTTCAGCTAAACTGCATCATCAACAAACTAATGTCACTAAAACATCAGGCAGATACATCCAAAAAAAAAAAAGTGGGATTAAAAATTTTCTGACCAGATTAAAATCTACCATAATAGAATGGTGAAATATAAACATCACAAAAAAAGACTGTTAGAATGTACACAGTGTAGTAATTCTCTTCCTGAATGCTTCAGCATTCATTCCTTTGTCTTCCTAAACCCTTCATTCTTTCATCCTGCCAAAGGAGGGAAGTCGCCATCATCCTTCAGCTGATAGGGCTGAGTTAGCCTGCACATTTCATCCATTTCCAACTTTTTATGGTCACTGCTGCTAAATAATGAAGACATTTTTGCTTTCACAATCTACTCAAATATTTCCAAGTTATGATTTGTGACAACAAATTTACAGTGTCAACTGTTTCATCACAGATTATTTATCTTCAATATTGTCAAGCAATGGCATGGAAAGTATGTCCTTTTTAGATTAAAATGAAAGAAAATTGAGGGAGTTTTTGCACACAGATTGAATGATTTTGCCCCTGATTGATACATAGTTTTGAGATCTAGCTATTGTGTTGTGTTTCTGTTCAGGATTAGAAAAGAATGCTAAGCTCCATGTGCCACTTCCATCCATTCCTGTATTTGAAGGTGTTTTCCACTTGATGTTTATTATTTGCTGCTTCTGTGATTTTTATTTCATGACTACTAAATCAAATCCATTGTGTGCAGTATCCAAAATCGTAATTGGTATTGAGTTTGTCATTGAAACCTTTAAGAGTTCATGATCACTTTCGTGTAACAAAAGGAAAGAACCTTTTGGGTTCTCAAGCTGACCAATATCATTGGACGATGATAACTCATGCATCCTTTGCAGGAATTTATCACCCCCATCAAAGGATCTTAAAGGGCCATATCAAGGGAAAGAGGAACATTCTAAAGTTTTCTTTTAACAAGAGAAGAGAGTTTGTTGACTATGTTTAGCCTAATTTAAGTTTTGTCAGGTTACCGTACTTGACCAGAAGTAATTCAATGGACTACGAATCTAAATTCATCAAGAGGCAAAGTTGGAGATGTTGATCACTCTAGTGGCCCATGAATAACTTGAGTCTATCTAATGGTCAACAAAGAGAAAATCTTATATTAAAAAAACTGGAAAGTTTTTGCGAAACACTATGCGAACCAAACTGTTGAAAAACAATTAGCAAATCATGCTGCATTTAACAATTGGAATTCCAAGATAGGTGACTTACTTTTCATTGTTCAAACTTCTATGAGGACTTTCGACTGTTACTGCCGGTATAGATGATCCAGAGCCCCTACCAACAGCATTGGCTGACTCTAAATTGACACTCCTTCCTGAAGACAAACTTCCCGTCGTAACAGGACCGAAATTACCAAATTCAAGTTTGCCTTCAGGAACGTATGGATAACCATTTGCAGGAGAAACCACCATAAAAGCAGAGCCAGGTGACTGAGGGCGATCTGTTGAAATTGGATCTCCATGACCATTTCCAAAAAAACTAGGAGGTATAGGCGGTGGAGGTGGAACATGATTCCTTTCGTCTGATGATCCCTCATAGTATGGTGAGTCCCCATAACCATTTCTCCTATATCTAGGAAGATGATTTGCTTGCATTTGATTCCTTCCTCTTCCTGACATATGTCTCTCTCTGTATGAACGAGAATTCTACAGAATCAAAGTTACCAAACAAAATTAAGCAATTGTACTTAGAACCCTATGTTAGATTAATGAAATCCACAGAAGTTATTGCTCTCAAAAATATCATAATTTAGGTTAACAGTATGATGAACTCTCATGTATAAGCATCACAAATGGGAAGCTTTAAAATTTGTTCAAATCATGTCAGGACACCAAAACAAACATAGGAAAATATAGAATAAGTAAATGGAGATTAACTCATGTGCAACCTTACCACAAAACAAGGAATCAAAATGATTCTCAACTAGAACTAAAAAAACAGTAAAGTGCAAACTCACCGTGTTTGGAAGGTATGTACCAGTTCCCCTTGTTTTTGTGATATCTTTGGCACCATAATCATTAGAAATTAATGGCGGGATCAAATAATAACTTGTGGGAAGTGGTGGCATGTGGACAAGGCCATTTGCACCAACATGCGCATACATGTTTTGGACATTCCAGGAATGCTTGTTTTGATATGGGGAAGGGGATGCATGGTAGAGCGGTACTATATATGGGTTGAACAAACACTCCTGGAACTCCTGAGCATGATGAAGATTGATACAATAAAGCTGATAATCACCAGAGAGGTCTGATAAATTATTGGATCTCGGACTTGCATCATCTAACTTTCCATCATCTGGGCAGTCCCCATGGATTGAATCTTCACAATTCCAGCTTGCTGATGGTGATTCATGAACATAACTAGAAAGTGCAGTAGTGATGGGTTCTCTAGGCCAGGATGCACTATTCAATGACTTAGCCTTGTATCTCATTTCATCACAAGAGGACGTAGATTTATTTGAAGACACTCCCACCACAACATTATCTCTCGTACTCATATTATCCAATGTCTTATCATTGTCATTGTTCTCTGAACAGAAAAACAAGTGGGGTGCATGAAAAACTTTTCCAGATGTTGACGGCTTAAAACTTTCATCTGATGATCTTGATGCTCTCGTGGAATGAAGATTTGTAGCATCATCAATGGAATGTTTGCTTGTAATGTCTTCCTCAGAAACCAAAGAGCCACTTCTAGACCAGTTCGCATTAATAGGTGAACTAGCAGAATGCTTGCCATGTTGTTTTGTTGATTTGTAATTCGCATCCAATTTCAAATTCTTGAGGTTATTTATAGAATCAATCGATGCTCCATTAGAGTCATGGATTGGTGAAGCTGCAAAATGTGAATCCCCATTTCCATTTTCTGCATTTAAGTTTAATTCTCTGTATTCATCTCCCCCGTGATCTACTGCTCCACTCTTTGGGGAACTAGAAGTGACATCTTGCACATCTGGTCTTTCCCGACTTCCATGTCTACATAAGGTGCTTCTAAAGAACAAATTAATTTCATCTACAATATTTGCAGAAGATGATTGAAGTACCCGACCAAGTTTCCGAGCACCGAAAGTGAAAGCACTGCGTATACGGTGAAAATTACCTATGAACAAGATAAAAGAAGAAACTTAGTAAAAGATTTTCAAGTTAATTTAGAATTCTTGCCATGGAACTTAACCGAAAGGAAAATACTACTAACTTTTGCTAACACTGCGTCCAAGATTATTGTTTGGTTTCAATGGATCGACAATATTCAGATACTTCTGCGTGAATACCTGATTGCTGTTCCCATACATCCTAGATGGAACTGAAAACATTTCTATATATTCCTCAATAAATTCCTCGGTAAGTAGTGAACAGTTTCCTTTTGTTTCCAATGGCTCCACTGTGCAAGCACACCAAAAAGATCATGAAATAGTTAAAAAAAAGTTTTGTACAATTATCATTTACCAACAATAGTATGTTGAAAGTCGTCTTACGAACTAGTTTTGGCAATGAAGTAATAGAAACAGGGCCTTGTAGAGTGATACAGTATTTGTTCCAATCAAATTTACTGTAGTAGTCCAAAAACCTATAGAGAACCTGCCAAATGACAGCCGTTCATAAAAGCTAAAAGAGAAACAACAATATGAAATCAAATGAACAAAATGAAATTTTAGAAGAAATTCTTGTTCTTGAATAACTCACCGCTAGAGGGCCATCCATATTCTCATGGAACAGATGGAAGACATGAAGTATTAAAATCTCCAATGCGTAAGTAGATATCAAACCATGATGAGCACCAAGAATGCGACTTTCATAGTAACACCAAGCCTTGATCAATATTATACTGCGTTTGAAAAGATGATCTTTTCCAATTTTTTCATTTATCTACAAGACAGTGTTGAGTTGCAAATTGCATGGTGAGAATAGCATTATTTCTATAAATGAATTAATATGCAAATATATATGAGAGTTCTAGTGCCTTGAAGGAAAAAAATAAAGGATCAAATCATATTTGAAACTGCACCAGCAAGCTTTTCACATGTACCTTCTCGAGAAAGCAAAGCGTACAAAGCCCACCAATCTGATTGAATGAGATATCTACCACAATATTCTGCACAATGCATTTCACAAGTTTAACCTGCACAGACAAAATTCAGTCATAAGACTCAAAATATGACTACCCTATATATCATAGTCTTATCAACCCAGAGTTAGGCAGTTGTCAATCACCATCATACTTCAATGCACATTAGGGAAATGAAATTTAAGAAAACTACGAGATTATGAATGTATGTTACATGAACAAATCAACTGGCATATTTTAAAATGGATCACGTTTTTAGAAGACAATTTGAATAGATGTATAATGCCACATGCTAGACAATAAACCAAAATTCATCGAGATAAGAAACCTCAGCGCGAATAAGTTGAACATCATTCACTTCAAATCCAGAATCCTTATTATGTTCTTCTTCTCCAAGAACAGAACAAAGTTCACTTGCCAACATCTCTTCATTATTAGGGGCACCAAGAACGGTCAGATCAATATCTCCATCAGGAAGATATGTCTTTAGAGGAACTGATCCAAATGGAAACACCTGATGAGATTTGAAAAGAAACAAAAGATATCAAGACAAGATTCAGCCAGATTATGCCAAAAATCAAGTGTAGAAATGTCAATAGCACTCATCTCCAAAAGATTATACTAAATATCACACTTTGAAAACAAAAAACATAAAGGATACCATCATGTAAACAAAATACAATCCATTAATAACTCAACCAGATTATGTTTGTATGTAAGGTTATGAGCTAACATTAACCAAACCTTGATCACCTTCCATGTGTGGTGCTATATGTGTGTATATATCTACATGTTCATGTGTACATAAAAAAGAGGAAATTTTCAGTTCCAAATATCTGCGAATAGACAAAAGTTCTAAGATCAAATGTAGATTAATATAAAAGTAGATAAATATATATCGAATAATATGGTTTCCTTCAGCTTTTAGTTTAATAAGATTATAAGAACAACAAAATTATAATGAAATCAAAAGACTTGTCCAGATTCTTTTCATCATAACACTACCCAGGGACACAATGAAAAGGTTGTGCATTCCCAATAAGTCAAAGTTATGCTATCAACGAAGTAGCCAAATCTAACAGAAACATGAAGCCAACAGGGAAAACCAATGTACCCAACTATAAAGTGGTAAGGAGAGATTTAGAGCATTATATTACAAGGTTAATACGCACCAAAAAAAAAAACAATGAAAACACGCGCACATGAAACGAACCACAAGAATATGAATGCACGGTACATGATGAAAACTGATTGAAAGCAATTTTAAGAACTGAAAAAAAAACTCACAATAACCAAAATTTGAATAGGTCGTACAAGAAACCAACAGAGATGAGTTACCTTACTCCCCATGCGCGTCGTGAGCAGCTCCTGCACATAATCAACGACGGCCTTCCGCCTTTCTTCGGAGACAAGGGTCGGCCGGATGCACCGCAAAACTTCTCGAGTAGCCTCCTCCGCCCGCCTCCAGTTCTCAGCCTTGATCACAGAAGGATGCGGATTCGGCGGCTGCGGATGGGAACAAGGCAAGTCGTGACCTCCCGAAGCGTCGGCTTCGGCCAGCGGCGGCCAGGAATCCAGGTCCCCCATTCCGGGACGAGTCCGACGAAGGAACCCCCCAAGCTCTAAACTTTCCTCCCGTCTGCGAATCGACGCGGCCCAGAGATCACAGGGGACCGAGAAATCGCCAGAATCAAAAGGGAACGCGCCGCCAAATCGATCGGAAGGCGATCGCACGTCGTTGGCGGCGGGACGATCGCGAGGAAAAGGGGGGAAGGCAGGAATTTTACGAGAGGAATTTAACGAACAGGGCGGCTCGAGGAATTTGGCTGGCGCCTCCGAATCGAGGTTTTCTTATGGGATCGGTTTCCGGTGCGTCGGCGAAAATCCCTTTTCTTTATCAGAGAAAACAAAAATTGGAGAAGAAAAAAGGAAAATATAAACAAAAAGTATCTCTATTAGATTCCTTTTTCCCACTTCTCTTCCTATTTTGAGAAAAGGTATTTAATTGGGAAAAATATAAAGGTTTTTTAATTATATATATATATATCAAAAGCATTTATTTAAAAAAAAATAAACATCAAAAATGTTATCACCTTTCTTGCCTTTTGACTTAGTTTACTGGATTTTGTTTTATGTTCAAATTTTATCCGATTATTTTTTTAAAATAAATATCTTTTTTTAATTTGTAAATCTAAAACTTTGATTTACTTCAACTAACTATATAATTAAAATATTTATTTATCATAAAATAAAATTAAGATGAATATGAATTTTCAATCAATCGTTTATACGGAGTGTAATAGGATTTTCTCCTCCTTTCTTGAATACTCAAATAACATTAAATTTGATTTTTAAAATATTTTTTTTTACCATTTGCCTTGCGCATTTTTATTTGAATCAACTAATCAAGCAATTGTTCAGTAAGGCGACAGTTAGATTGTCGTAGTCAAATTGGTTTTGGAATTTTAATGCAATAATAAAAATGATGGTAACATCGCAACATTAAATGATTATCTGATCAGGTAAAGTTGAGCGAAAGATGATCGATTTAGAAATCCTTCATAATGGATTGATATCTCGTAATTATATATTTCATTTAGAAAAAAAATTTTACAAATACATTATAATTGATAATCTAATCATGGATGTTTGGTGACAACTAGGCATTCTTCCATGTATCATAGCTCCCGGTGGCCAATGACATCTTGCCCAAGTGGTAAAATATGAGACATTGTAAAGGGAGGTCTCGAGTTCGAGTCCTACTTCGTATAGTGGAACTGAGCCTTCCTAAAAAACCCTTCAAGCGAGTAGGGCCAAGCGATGTAAACTAATCTGTAGGGCTAAGCCGATGGAGGATTTCTAGGGTATAGGGCCGCGAAGCGGTGGGGCTAATCACGTTAAAAAGTTTCCCTACACAGTTTTGTCCCCTCGGGGCGGTGCGATGATTAAGGCATGTGAGCTTGTCACATGAGGTCTAGAGGTCGAATCTCAACGTACCCGTGGTTTACCTCCTCCGTGTTGGCTCTGGGACGGGTCGGCGGGGCGCCGGGGGCGAGCGATATATTCGCCTTTTTACCACATGTATCATAGCTCCCGGGACATAAAATCACAACACTAAAAAAAATGATAAACTTATTTAGCCTCATTGACTAGTCCTAGGGTGGCCAACTCGATCCCATGGAAGCTTCCCACTAACCACCAGAGTAAATCAAAAAGTACTCGCGGTGAACGGTATAAAAACTCAACGTCCCTTAGTTGCGAATTTCATTTAGAGAAAAAATCATTATATATACATCGTAGTTACTCAATTACATAGTCATAAAATCACTACACTAATTATTAAATTAATTATAAAATTACAATCAAACCGTCGCTCAACTAGGCAATTATATTTGGACAAAAATAAAAACGAGTTCCCTTAGTTTTTAAATCATCAAAATGCACCTCACTTTAATTGGCATACAATCATACTCAACTACCCTCTATTATATTATTTTTATTATTATTTCTCTTATATTTCTTGTATAAATTCTCAATCTAGGATTCATAGCTACTATAACTTAACTGTACACAATATATTTATATATATAATTGTAAATCTTTGAACGAGTTTTGATATTTAATATATAATATGTTTCGTGGTTCAATCAATTTAATATATTATGTGTTTCATGGTTCAATCTAAGTTAAAAATTATGAACTCTTAAATTTTAGAGCTTAACATTATCGTTATAACAACTATGAAATTGTAGCTACTACAACTACATACTATATGGTAGCTCAGTTATAGCAATTATAAAATTATAGCTACCACATAGTTATAGTAGTTACGATTTCATAACTACTATAATATAAATGTTAAACACTAAATTTTAAGAGATCATAACTGAATCACGAGATACATAATTTATTAAATCGAAACTCGTTCAGATACACAGGTTGAAATTCATAACAGTATGCTTTTAGCTAAAAAAAATATTACTTAAAATCTCTTTAGATGCTCTAAATAATTTTAGTCTTAAATAATTTTTTCCTATGTTATAACAGATACGGGATCTTGTATGCTACAATGTACTCTAAGTTTATGATTTAGATGGAAAATATAATAGGATAATAATGCAAATAGTATATTAAAAAACTATCATTTTACATATGAGGGATAAAAAATCAAAGTGACATCTTTTTAACTATCTACAAAAAGCTACCCTTTTAATTTTGATCCATTATATTTTCACCACTAACTCATTTATTTAGTCGTGATTCTGTGATCATTTAGTCGAGCAACGGTTTATTTATTTAACATTTTTTTTCATCTAAATGTAGAGGCGAGGCATATTTTAGAAAATTAATAAATCTTTTAGTAATTTGAAAGAAAAAAAAAAAGTAAAATGCACACCCTTTTTTATTGATTTATTTTATTTTTACGGCAACTGTTTTCGGATGATCTATTCTGTGCATCCCTGAGAAGGATCCGGAAAGGGCCCACCTCGCGCGAGATGAGATTTTGTCCGTCCATCACTCCGAGTGCGGATGATCGGACGGATGTTACGAAGTCAAATGTCCCATCATGCTTTTTTTCTTTCCTTTGACTCCAATACACCCGATTTGGGAAAGCGTTTAAAAGTGTATTTGACTTGACTGTCATATCCCTGCCGGAAGCCGTCTGTTGTGATCTCGCCCTCCAACTTTTTCAAATTCACAGGAATGCCACCACCAGATTTTGTTTAATTATTTGAATTTACACAAAACTAAAAACTCAAAAACATCCTTATTTTACTTTTAAAATATTGTTTATTCTTTAATAATTAACACCTCAGCTAATAAAATAACGACAGATGTTTTGTTGTTTTTTTAAATTCTGGATGCATTTAAAAAAATGTTAAACTTTGGGTCGAAATGAAATTTCACTGGAACCAATGTAAGTCACATTATGGGCAATAAAATGTAATATCCACGGTCCTTTTAGGGTGATTTCATATGGTAAAAAATGATTCGTTCTCATTAATATATTTGTTAATCTATTTTAGATTAATATGGAAGAGTTAAATTACTAGTGACTACAAGTGATTAGTATAAATAGTCAAGGTATGGAGAAGTATATGCTCAGATGCATTGAATTTCGACCTTAAGATTTTATGTGACAACCTCTCATGTCTTAGCTATCGCACCACCCCGAGGGGACCCTTTCAAGGTGATCTCATCTCACTACCCGAAGGAGAGATAAATTAATTATCAGGATTTTACCCAATAACAACAATGAATATAAGGAGGAATTGAAGTCCCGATGGAGAATTGCTAGTGTATGGTAATATTACTATTATAAAATCTTGAGTTAAATTCTGACTAAGGGCATTCATATTCGTTTAGCATTATAACACTCACTACCTCATAAAAAATATAGAGTCCACGTGCCATATATATATTATATTAACACATTTATTCTCTTATATTCATTTTAATATTAATACTTATATTTATGTTATACACATTATATTAACATATTTATTTTTTCTCACATATATTTTAACATTAATATTTATTATTTATGGGTCCCGCTCAGGGGCGGATCGAGGATGTACTAATTGGGAGGGCCACATAGTAAGCAACTAAAATAATGTTCTCTTCTAAATTTTAAGAAACACATAATGTATATTAAGTTGAAATATAAAAGAGAAAAATTTATAATTTAGCCTGGATTCGAACTCGAGATGAGTGATAATAAAAGAACATAACTTAACATCAGACTAACTATAAACATTCAATTATGAGGGGTTAAACATTATATATATTAATAAAACAAAAAATTATATATATACAATGATATTAAAAAAATTCGGGGAGGCCGTGGCCCCTCCAGTCCTAATATAGATCCGCCCCTGGTCCCGCCATCCACTTATAGTGTTTAAAAAAAGTTTTTTTTTAAATTTTTTTTATCAAGTAACATAATGAACACATTTAATACTTTGAATGTGTTCATTGTGTCAGCGTTATAACACTGTATCTGTATTGATTTTAATGCATATGGTACGTTATTTAAGTGTTATAATACTTAAATAATATACCA
>JBAMIE010203820.1:0-10839 GCA_037177295.1 Kaempferia parviflora
TGACCTCACTCTGATACGACTTGTTGGGGACCTATCAGGAGCTAGAGGGGGGGTGAATGGCTCTGATCTCTTCGTCATTGATGAATTGCAGCGAAAGTAGGCTCGACGAAGAACAGACCAATGCTAATGCTAGAATTTATTTGGTATACACTGCAAGATGAGGTGACTAATCCAAAGATTCATGCAACACACCACTCTCCACTAAGAAAAACCTCCTTCTCGGATATAACCGGAGACGGAGAAGCCTCGTACAAACTCACACAAGATACAACTCGAAGCGATAAATGAATACAAGAAATACAACACAAACCGTCTCTTCTAAATCTTGTGAACGCCTCTTGATCACTCGAAAGTGCAACAACATTTCACCTAAGAACTTCAAGATCTGGCGGTGGAGTTGTTGGAGAAGAAAGCTGTGAGAAGAAGGATTATCGCGCCGCTGCAACCCTCATTGCTTTTAAACTTGCGTGTTACAACGGTAATATCTGGATCGATCAACTGATAGATCCAGGCACATTCTGTGCTTTGTCGCAGTAACCTGGATCGATCAGCTGATCGATCCAGCGCTTTTCTGTGCTCTTCATGAAGCACATAAAAAATCACAGTCTAATCAATCAATTGATCAATTAGGGATGCTGGATCGATCCAGCTTCATTCTGTTCTTTCACAAAATCGTGAGGAATAGCCGCCAATCGATCAACTGATCGATTGGTTGGTCTAATCGATCAAATGATCAATTGGCTTGGTCCAATCGATCAATTAATCGATTGGCCAACCATGACTTGAGTAATTCAAGTCAAGCCCAACATCTGGTCAACCCTAACCTGTTGGGACTCCATCTTGCCTAGCATCCGGTCAACCTTGACCTACTAAGACTTGTCGCCATGTCTGGTCAAACCTTTGACCCACTTGGACTTTTCAACCACCAGATGTCCGGTCAACCTTAACCCACCTGGTTTCCCATTGTCTGGCTTCACTCACCAGGACTTTTTAGCTGCCTAGCTTCACTCACTAGGTCTTTCACCAAGCTTCACTCACCTAGATTTTCCATTGCTCTGCTTCACTCATCGCGATTTCCATCTGTCTAGCTTCACTCATAGGACTTTTACCACCAAGTGGTTGTCAACACTGACCCACTTGGATTTTCTTCTTCTGCCAACTTTCCCATTGGACTTGTCCTTGCCTAACCTCCAGTTAGGACTTCCCAGTCAAGTATCCGGTCAACCTTGACCTATTTGACTCCTATTCAACAATCTTCTAGATAGACAATTGCACACGCAATCTCCATCTATTGTCAAGCGTCAAAACCTCAGCTTGATCCAACTCAAGTTTAGTCAAATGGGTCAACCTGACCTAGGGACGATTGCTCCAAACAATCTCCCTTTGCTTTGTCAAACATCAAAACTTAAACCCAATCTTGACCCAAGTCAAGATTGGTCAACATGGTCAACTTGACCGAGGGACAATTTCACCAACTGTGAGAAATGTGGGGGCCATGGTCTACATGCGTAGCGTGAGGTCATGCTCGAGCATCTTGCGCAGGACCTCAAACCATAGCTACTTGCCTCCGACCTCGACGTAAGGGTATGCCAGCATGGAGTACACGTCGATGCGATTGTGGCAGCTGTGGCATAGGGTGGCCATGTCGACGACTACGTCTCTTAGGACGAGGGCCATGCAACTGAGAGAGTATAATTAGTTGTGAGCTAGAACATGGAAATTAGTGCATGGGGACGAGTAAGCGGGGCGGAGGAGGGAGACAATATTATCGGGAGAGGACGGGTGGAGGACATTGGTGGGAGGAGCGGGGCAAGTGAGGTGGCTAAAATTGAAGGAGAATAGGAGTGTGGTCTTGGAGTCGAAGAAGTGGAGCGTAGAAGCATGAGCCACTGTCCATGCCCGGTGCCGTTGCTGGTAGCTAAGGAAATAGTAAGTAGAAATGGTGATAGCATATTACAAGTTCAATCTAATAGAGAGAAGTCAATCCCTCTTTATAATTGTAATAAATTAGTAGAAAACTAATTAAACAAACTATATAATTGAATTAAAAAAAAATAAAATTATAGGGTGTATGAAAGGCCTCATCAAATTAGACAAAAATGATATCGCTTACCCCAAGTGGCTCAGCGTCACTGGACCAACGGTAAGATATAGACAGATAAATCATGGTACGTAGCGGCCTCCTAGGTGGGAGGGCATAACCCAGGACGATAAAATCCTTGAAAACCAATCCGACCTAATCCGAAAAGTCTACCACCCGAGTATCAACTGTGATACACCTGTAGAATCAGGAAAGACCTTGTCAAAGTCCCCTCGGGGTAGTTCGATGATTAAAGCATGAGAGGTTGCCACATGAGGTATTGGGGTCGAAATTCAGTATGTCCGAACATACTCTCCCCAATGCCTTGACTATGCACTAATGGTTAGTAGTCACCTATGATTTAACTCTTTCGTATTAGTCCATACAAATTGGTGAAGGTACTGAAGAGGCAAACAAATCACTTTTTTTTACCACAAGAAAACCTTGTCAAAGATACGGAGAATGAAGGACAAAGATACTATAAATCTGGGTCATCTTATCTCGAGATCTAATTACCTGAAAATTAAAGATTTTGAATTAAGAAAAAATAATAATGGAAAAAAAATGGAAGCAACACGTTTTTCTTTTTCTGCTTGACATGGTATTTACTTGAGTTGTCGAGGAATATTGGTCTTATTTTTTTTTCCCTTCACTTGGCTACAGCCTAGGACAGCCCTAGAGTGGCTTCGTCCACGACTCTATTGATCTTAAAACAACTACACTTCAAATAACAAAAACTTCACCTTGAACCTCAGACGATACTAAAACTCAACGCTTAATCCAACTATCGATCACCAATATCTAACTATTTACTTGGAGGCGGTTTTGTGCAACTTTGATATGTGCAAAGTTTGATAGGTGCTAAATGAATAAAGTTGGAGTCTACATACTTGAAAATTTTGGATTTAGATTTGGTCAAGTTTTAGAAATTAAATTGATAAGTGCAAAAATTGACAAGTTCAAATTTGCATCAACTTAAAATAAATTTGCATTTGATTTAAGTTTGAAAATTTCATTTTGGAATTGTTGCACATGACTTGGAAGTTGATTTTGAAGAAGGCTCTATGGTTGGACTTTGTTAATTGGACATGATCAAATTGGCTTTTTCAAAGTTGAGAAAAATCATGATTTTATGATGGAAAAGTAATTTAAGTCTAATAGTTCCAATAGTCGCTATGACTTGATCGAACTGAATATTAAAAATATCATAGTAATATTTTAAATCCTTTTTTTTTTTTACTTTGCAAAATGATATTTGATTATTGGGACCATTGAACTCGTTAAAAGGGGTGAATAACGATTCACTTCGATCGTTTGTTTATGCTTGACTACAAGGAGTTAGAACATAGTAGAAATACAAACAATACAAACACAAGCACAACAACACAAATCATTTTTACGTGGTTTGAATCCCCTAATTCCCACTCCACATTTTACCTAGCGATAGCTCCACTATTTTTCTCTTTATCGGGATGAAGAAATCTTTTACAATTCACCTATTCTTATAAGCAAAAATAGATAAAATACAATATAATTAAATAACAATTTACATAAATGATTCTCACTTTGCTCGGTTTGTAGTTGCTTTAGAATGTTTCTTGAAGGTCTACAAATGCAATACGCTCCTCTAAAACATTTAAAAATCAATACTTCAAATCATTCACAAAATCCTTCTTTATAGGGTTGCTGTCATAATAGATTTCCACCCAACAGGCGATTGCTTGCGTCCATCAGTCGATTACTCCATTGAATTTGAGCGTTGAGCCTGCTGACTCTTTTAGCTCAACTTTGAGTCTTTGACCAACATCAATCGACTATTGCCAGTCTCACAACGAGATGAAGAAAATAAATTATGGTAACCGAATAGCTTCTCTAGATGAATTTTTTTTAATTACTTAATGAATTATTTTCTCAAGAATTTGATCCCTACTTTCATATTATAATCTATCATAAGTATTAACTTGGTTGTGTCCGTGGGACATCTTGGGCACCTCACGATGATCAGCTCCACGTTGCCATGCATACAATTTGTTTATTATCATAATATTATGTTGTGTTATTATACTAATTACTATTTCAATGGCTAGAAGATCATGGAAACTTAGCGCGTGTTATATATATTTGAAATGAAAAGAGGACATTGTGCTAGCTATAAAAAAAATAAATAAATACTATGTCGGCCTTAAAACTAGGTCAAAAGTTGTGCATAATTGATTAATTAATATTCTTTTGCCTGTGAATAAACCTGATTGTTCTCTAACTAAAATCAATAACCAACATAGTGTTTCTTCGATATGGGAGAGAAATTACATCAATTGCCTCGATAGATGGAGATAACCATTACTTGAGATGAAGTTAGATAGCATAATTAATGAGTTGAGCTTGTTGAGTTTGATTATATTAGACGATTAGAAATCTCATATCTTTCTAAACAAATCCTTGAGAATATATATCATGTATCAAGTACTATTTTTTTTCCCATGTGATGTAATTCAATTAACTTTGAAATGAGTTTTTAAGAAAATGTAACAACGAAAATAATGATAAGAAATTTAGCATATGAATGCCCAATCTTAATCAGTTTATCTATACATATTGTACTTCCAAATGCTTGCAAACTTGATATAAATTATATTTATGTGATAGAATATTCTTATCAAATTTCTGGAAAACATATTTGATAATGATAATTTCAAAAAATCATATGCTAATATACTGATCATTTTATAAAATATCACGGATGTAGTGCAGCAAGAATAAAACTAAAATTATATAGTGAGCAATATAATTGTTGAAAATATAAGAGTTGTATTCTAGTATTCTAGTTTCAGAAACTTAGGAATTCATTTGTATAAATATATCGACGAAGATAAAATGTACATTACACAATATACATATATCAATGTCTACAGAATAACTTAATTATACAGAGTTCAAGATGATAATAAAAAGATGCAAATTGCTCATGCTTGCATATACATAAAACATATTAACGAGGGCAATTTTGTGACCACATAAGTTCCTTCTCAATGCTATAATTCCTAGAATTTCCTTGACTTATTTCATTCACCAATTGTGACGAAGAGTTAGATGACATACTCAGTAAACATTCAGCATCCTCATTCCCTTCTAGAATACAAAGTGCTCCTTTCTTTTTCATTCTAACCTTTCTCATGCTTTGCAATTTATATTCAACTTCTTTCATTGTAGGCCTTTTTGCACCTTTCAAATTGAGGCATATTTCTATCAAACTACTAATTTCAAGAAACTCTTGCTTTGTTCCTTCTTGCAAAACACGATCTTCTACAAGATCAAGCAATGCATTCTCTCTTGTTGCTTGAAGGAAATTCATGGCTAGATTTTGTTGTAACCCATTTTGGGTTGAGAAGATGGGCTTCTTTCCTGTTAAAAGTTCAAGAAGAATAATTCCAAAACTATAAACATCACTTTTCTCAGTCAACTGACTAGTTTGATAATACTCTGGATCGATATACCCAAAGGTACCATGTATGGCAGTAACTATGTGTGTTTGATCAAGAGGAATAAATCTTGATGCTCCAAAGTCTGATACCTTCGCCTTAAAAGTATCATCTAAAAGAATATTTGATGACTTGACATCCCTATGGAATACAGACATAGAAGCAGCTGAGTGTAAATATGCAAGTGCTCCTGCAGATTCTAAAGCAATCCTGAGACGATCATCCCATGATAATTTAGATTCACCTTGTGAAACATGCAGATGATCAGAAAGGGTCCCGTTAGAGATAAATTCATAAATCAGCAAAGGAACTTTAGTTTCTAAACAACAACCAAGAAGCTTAACTACATTCCTATGATTGATCTGAGAAAGAACTGCAATCTCATTTATAAATTGGTCAATCTCACTTGCCTTAATTATTTTTGACTTTTTAATGGCAACAACTCGTTGATCTGATAGAATCCCTTTGTAAACAGTTCCATGTCCTCCCCTTCCAAGTACTCGAGTTTCATCGAAATTATTTGTTGCCTTTTCTATTTCTTCAAGAGAAAATACGTTTGTTCTCTCCTCAACATGATCAGTACTAGTGGAGATTATTAATTGTTGAAGTAGTAAACCATGATTCCTTAGAAAATTGCTTTTTCTGATTTACTTTTCATTTCTTTGTTTCCATTTCTTGGCTACGATGACCAATGTTATGCAGAAGAGCAAGAGAATTGTTCCAATGCTAGCACCAAGGATGAGACCTGCACCAATTCAAATTGATTTGTTGCTTTCCATTTTAATTTATTTGTCCATATAATTTTACATAAATATCAATCATAAAATAATATTTCTCAAGTATATAAAATCTACTTAGAACTAGGGATAGGGATGTACCAAGTAAAAGGTAATGTCTTTTGTGAGAGAGGCATTCTCCTCTATAAGGATCACCAGATGTTCCTAGGGGACATATGCAGCTGTAATTTCCTTCTGTATTTATACATAATCCAGTGCAAACTTTTGGAGAAGAATTACATTCGTTGATATCTGAAATTCCATTACACTTTATCAATACATCAAAATATAAATTATACATACCACTAAGCTCCTATTAATCAATATATTAAAGTCAACAGAGATCACAATTATAATCAACTTTATCATTATAATTTTATCAGTATTTTATATAAAATAATAGCTTAAAATTGTACGCGTTGGAGTTCTATATGTGTATATATAATTGTGTTAGTGTGCCTACTGTTTAATATCTACAATTTTTTTGTTTCAGGCAGTTAAATTTTAATTATATAGCATATAGAATACATATGTTGGAAAAGTGAGAAACGATGTTTTTATACCTTGACATCCACCATAAAGGTAAGGATTTCCATCATAACCATCCTCGCATATGCATCTATATCCGCCATCATCTGAATACCTTTCATATTTTACATCCAAACATGTGCTGTGTTTATGGATACATGCGAAGGTGGCGTTGTCTTTTGCAGCATCCTTGCAAGATTGATAGGCTACTACCCAATTAATGATCCTCTGATCCTTCAAGGAAATGAAACGTGAACGTCTATTATTTGAATTGTAATAATAATGACGTCTAGAATCACTGTACTCTAGTTGGCCTTCCTTCAATGTAATTTTGCTCACTACAGAACCTCTGTATAGGAGAGTTGGAGGGTTGGAGGTTTCATCGCATGTTAGAGCAAAGTCTTCTTCTCGATAACAACCTTGTTTTAGCCCAAACGGAAAGAAAATTGTAATATTTCCACATCCGGTTTGACAATCTTTTGCAGGAGTGGATGTGAAATTTTTATCTGTCAACACATTCATGAGCGATTAGCTCTACTGTCTACATATTCTATAAACTTATCCATCATTAATTTATTTAGTTCAATTAATTAGCATGTATAATTTTACAATAGAATATATATAGAAGAGATTTAGAATCATTACCTAATTTACAACCATCAGGTAGGTAGGGATTGCCCACATAATTTGAAGAACATAGACAATTGTAGCCAATGGTTTCATTGATATATAATGCATCTTCAAAAAGGACATCATGGCATTCACTTCTATCACTACGACATGCATAAGTGTCAGTCCTCTTCATAGCCTCTTTGCATGTTGAATAGTCATTAAGTACCAAGCGAGAGAGGCCATCATTCCAGTTCTATCCCTATGGTCTATAAATCTTTGGAAGCCATCATAATCAGTGAAGTAATCATCATACATGGTGGCTATGATGCTGGAGGTACTATTGATGATCATATGATCCATATTCTCATCAAGTCGATTTAACTGAATAGCCAATGAAAGATTGCTAAATCTTACACTATACAAGGGAATTATACAATATTCATTTCTAGAAATATATCTTTGCTGAGTAGTTGGAGTGTTGATGGTGGAGCATATTGTAGTGCAAGCATCCATCGCACTATTGGTATCCAAATCAACAATAGCAGCAAGTACACTACAACCGGCCACATGCAATACGTTATATCCATATGAGCCTACCGAATCAGTTGAACGTAAGTTAAAAGACAGAGGCAAACCCTTAAGATTGATCAATGCAGCGTTATTAGATTGTGCATGTACATTCAATGTGGCATATGGTGATTCAATGATGACCAGCCCCTCTTTCATATCAATAGTTCTTACTTGGATATTGCCATCTCCTAACAAGAGTCTTGGATGATCCTGGTATTGTGAACAAGTAAGATTAAATCCAACAGCATAAGAACAATTAGTGCCAATGCCAAAAGGATACTCAATTTGTATATCACCGCATGTATTGGAACAATTGGAAGGGAGAGTAAAATTCTCATGTTCCATTAGCCAACTTGTAGAACCCTCCAATAATATCAATAATAATATAATTTGTAACAGCAATATGTCGATGAATTTCATTTTATATTCCTACAAATCAAATATTAATAAAATGCATCAATTAACAGAATTCGAGTTAGCACATTAATTAAAGAACAACTACTACTCCAAGAGAAAGCATGTAGTTCATGTATAAATATTACAACACTTCTAGATATGAGTTTGCACCATGTACATTATTAATGACGGGGTTGGGTTGCAATATATTATTCTCTTTTTTTCTAAAATAGAATAGTCTGCATGCAGTCTCTTAACTAATTTAGTCGGAATATTTTTTAGGAAAAAATAATAATTATAAGAATTGAAAATTGCAATGAATGTTTATGAAATTAGAAAAATAAGTTGTTTTTTATTTTTATTTAAAAAAGCAAATAATAAGTTTATAATTTATGAGTGCTTCACCCAACAAACTGTATCGGATTAATCCAAATAATCTTAATCAACTTGATCCAGTTGGTTATCCTAATTAGTATCAGACAACAAGACATCTTTCATTGTGTTCATTGTGTATGAACACAATCTTAGAGTAAATAAATAGTAATTAATTAAGACATAGAGAAGTAAGAGAAAATACTGATATCAAATTTGACAATCAACTCACTTAATTATGGCCTCTTTCTTCAACCAAAATATAATTATCCCTTGGGATCTATGTCCTTTATATAGAGAGAGTCTTGTGCTAACGTGGAATTTATTTTAATCAAGGATAAAGATCATGCATGTTTAATAATTCCAAATAAAATAATAATGTCACCATGGATCTGACTCGAAGGAGTATATTATGTGATCAGGCCAATCACTATCATTTCATTTAAAGAGATTAAAACAGAAATGGACTGAAATTAATTTCCTTGGTCACTTTTTTCCATATCATTATCTTATTTTAATCTTCTACATGTTATTTATTTTATTTTAATCTTATACGCGCCATGTATATAGATTGATGTGCATGAAATTTCAGTCATATATTTTTCATTTTCCACAGGAGAATCATTGGCTATTGTTCTGATAGGCTTCTTCTGTGGAGTTGCCTGCGTGGTGAACTAATACAATTTAGTAAATGTGGTTAAATTTAATTGTATATTATAATTTATCTATTATTTTTATACATCTATTATGTTAGAAAATTATGAATAGAAAACAGTGGAATGGATGAAAGAAACTTCTTTGTGCATGAGACTTTAGTCCCATATTAAAAGTTATAAAGTTTGATTATTCATTTATAGTGTTTCACAAACATGTATATTGTGAATAAATGCATGGAGAGAGACTTTCTCTCATATGTAGGTGCACAAAAGCTAAATCTATAGCTTGGATTGAGCATGAGAGCAAAAGATAAGGAACAAAGGAAAAATATTTCATCTACCTTCCCCTATCTCTCTTTTCCTCTAGTGCTTGGTAGAGACTCGCGGTTCCCAAAATTTCAATTTTGTTAATTTCCCAAAATCTCCGGTAGTTTGTCTAACAATCTTAAAACAGACTCGATTCTGTTGAGATAGCCACAGAAAGTGTTGAGGTACAATAGGGGCATGGACTCATTCTAAGTTTCTTTGCCGACTCACTGTACGTTGTGTATAGCACGAAGAAAACGGCTAAGAAGCTGGAGTCCTTGGACAAGAAGTACAAGACGGAGGATCCAGGGGCCAAGAAATTCATTTTGGGCCGATTCTTAGCCTACAAAATGGTTGACTCCATGATGGTGATCAACCAAGTACATGTGCTTCGGTGATCTTGCATGAGATCCACTCAGAAAGTATGGTTCTGAGTTAAACCTTCTAGGTGGTAGCAATCATTGAGAAGTTGCCACCCGACTGGAAAGACTTCAAGAACTACTTGAAGCACAAGTGGAAGAGATGAATGTGAAAGAACTCATTGTTAGACTTTGCATCGAAGAAGATAACAAGAGTTCAGAGAAAAAGTTGTTCTCTCAGGCTACTGACGTGGTCGAGCACAGTCAAAACTTGAAAAGGAAGAACCAACCCTAAAGCTTCCAAGATAGGACCCAAAGGAGGCATAAGCAAGAAGAAATTCTCTAGAAAATGCTTATGTTGGTGCAATTTGCACTAATAGTCAAACTTAGGTGTTGATGAATGACAAATAGGTTAAAGTTAGAATGTTTGTGAGCTAATGAAAGTTGTGGAGTTTGCAGGTTTTTGATCCGGGATGCTCGACTCCTGGTGTCTCGATCCGGGATGTTCGACTCTCGGTGTCTTGATCCGGGATGTCCGATTCCCGGTATAAGTGATCCGGGATGTTCGATTCTCGATGTGAGCGATCCGGGATGTCCGATTCCCGGTGTGAGAGATCCGGGATGTTCGATTCCCGGTGTGGATGATCCAGGATGTCCGATTCCCGGTGTGGATGATCCAGGATGTTTGATTCCGGTGTTGGAGTT
>JBAMIE010203838.1:0-10836 GCA_037177295.1 Kaempferia parviflora
GAATTCCACAAGTTCTTGATCTCGTTGTCCGTCCTCCCCGGCAAATGCGCCGCAATCTTCGACCACCTGAAACCGCCACAAACTCCTCTCAATCTCACTCCTGCAAATCCTCCTGACCTGGCTCGATCGCATACCTGTTCCCTAGCACGGCATGGAGCTGAACTATCAGATCTTCCTCCTGCTGCGAGAACGTCCCTCTTTTAAGATCAGGCCTCAGGTAATTGATCCACCTCAACCTGCAACTCTTCCCGCACCTCTGCAACCCTGCGCCATCAATTAATTCGTCCAACACCATGAGAGAGCTGCTGCAACATTAATTCAAGATCAGCTCAACACACACAGACGTCGACCCACTCACCTGCTAGCTTAGGAACAGAGCTCCAGCAGCCATGGCCGTACTTGGTAATGTGCTCGATGAGCTTTTCATCTTCCTCGGGCGACCAGAGCCCCTTCCTCAGCTTCTGCTTGTAGCAGCAGGAGTGCCCTCCCATGCCTGACCAAAAGCACAAGAACACACAATTCCGTTCGGTGTCCAGCAACAGCAGAAGAAGCAGAGACTTTCTTTGATTCTCCAATCTTCCTTTTTTGCTCCTTGCTCCTTTTTTAAAGTATGGGAAGGGGAAAGGGGTTGTTATCCATGTTTTTTTTTTCTCTTGCATGGGTCACAGGGCTTGACGTGAACTCTCCAGGGTTTTGACCACACGCAGGGAATTAGGGTAAGAAGACAGGGGAGACTGGGTCCTGAAAGGTTAAAGTTAAACCCTCTGAAGAAGCTTAATTTATCTGGAATTAATTAATGTGCAGAATTGTCTACAGCCAAGCTATGGAAGTAGACCAAGACCCTAGGGGTGACCATGTATAGTTAGCTAGATTTTATATTCTTTGTTCTCATCCTTATTTATTATATTCAGCCCTATCCCAATATATTTTCAACTTTCATTATCATCTTTGTACCAGTTGAAGAATTAGATATATATTTTCATACCATTTAAAGAATTGGATACCCTCTATGTTAAAAAAATTCTCATTTCATATTATCATTTTTTTTTCATTGCCGGCTACAAACTATTGATTCTTAACTCTGGCTATAGACTACCAATTCCATACTCTCCACTATAGAGACTACCAATTTCTAACTCTAGGTTACAAACTACTGGCTCTCAATTCCCAGTTACAGGCCACAGACTCCCTGCTATAGGCTACTCCCTGTTTTCGACTCTCAGCTACAAGTCAATGACTCCTAACTCCTAGCTACAAGCCACAGACTCTCAACTCCCGACTGTGCCAAATCGACTCAGCTATCCAAATTAGAACGACGACCCATTGGTTACAAGGAACATGGGTAAGTCTAAGACACGTGGATAATGCGACCATTGTGGCGAGTACGGTGAAAAATGTAGTTATTTACTCCTCAATAAAATGGTCCATAAGAGAGCGTGGTGGTTAATCTCCACTTTATAAAAGATGACTAGCTCGTAGGAAAAAAGGTACGCACACACAACATCTTTAACCCCAATTCTCTTATGCTTCTTCCACATTTTCAAAATATTACTTGAGCGTCGGAGTGACTGTGGGAGAGACCTCGATTGTCATTCTAATCCGTCTTTTGACGTGTTCATCTCAATCTCAACTGGATAATACAGTCATGAAATCATCTAGACGGTCAACACTAACGACACATCACCGTCAAGCCGACAATTGACACTCTCAATCAGGATCAATTCTGAAGAAAGATATAATTCAACAATAAAACATACATCTATAAATAAATACTAATTAGTAAATTTTGAAAAAAAAAATTATTAATATATATTATTTAATTAAATATTTTAATCCATCCTCATATCTGATTATTCAAATATACATACTTAAATGTTTAATTATTTAATTAGATTAAAAAAAAAACAATTCTCCAAAATTATTATCGCTGGAAGACACGCCAAGTGTGCGTCGAGCTCAAACAGCACAAAAGGCAACGCAGCGGGACAAAGTAAACAGAGTGCATTTAATGGACAATTAGGTGAGGTGAGGTGTGGTCCGCGGAAAGTGTGGGGCCGAGGCACCGTTGCCACGTGTGTTGTGGTCGTTGCTGATCTGTCGCATTCGAAGCTACAGATTATGCGGGGGAAGTAACAGAGGGGGTTTTGGTGCGGAGCGAATTAATTTGCTGACGTTGATTTGTTCTTTCCCATCGCAGGAACAGCGATCCGACGGCTGTGACAGCGATGGCAGACGAGCGGGAGTTTGAACTCGTGGAGCGTTCAGATACGCTTTTGTTGAGTCGAGGGAGAAGGGAGAAGGGAGAGGGGAGAGGGGAGAGGGGGGGGGGGGAGGGGGAGGGAGGGAAATTAATGTCTCATCTCTTGTTTACTTAGTTTTATAATTTCGCAAAGTTTGAAATCTTGAGTTAAAAGTTAGGAAGAAATTTATCTAGACATATGTGAAATTGAAAATATTACCTAAAATGAAAAGTATTAATCTAAACTAAAATTTTACTACTAATAAAAAAAACATAAATTTAAAGATATAAATGAAGAAATTTATCTGAATTCTAGGACTATAGATGAATCAAATATTTATGAACAAGTTTGGTATTATGCTTAATAATAATTTATTTATGTTCATTCAATACACACAAGATCAATTAAATGAAAGAGCTTGAACAACTCATTAAACTGTCTTCCTCATGTCTTGACCACTTGCACTAATGGCTAGTAGCCACCCGTTATTTGCCTCCTATGTATTGGCCCATGGACGGGTTGGCGGGGCGTTGGGAGTGAGCGAATCATTTTTTACCACTTGAACAACTTATTAAACTAAACGAACAAGTTTGAACAATGTCCGTAACAATATTCGTGAATAATATTGAAACATCCTAACATTTTATAACTTTTAAGGAATATAAACCTTTTTTTATGATTTTTTTTTAAACATACAGTACTAAACATCCGAATGCGGAGAATGACATAAACTGAAAGAAAATGGTCATTGGGTGTGCATTCCTTGGTATGAGCTAGCTCATCCATCAAGACCTCCGTATCCTCATTACCTACACCATATGGATCTAGTGAGTCAAAAGACTCAGCAGGTTCAAACATTTTATAGCAAGAAATAAACATGAATTCACATACTTTTCAATATATAGATTTTTAAGAAAATACTTTGAACATTTAAAATTTAAACTTTGCTGACATTTAATCTCATTGACCTTCAAACCTTAATAAAAGAACATCAAATATTAACTTTCAACATCAAAATATTTAAGTGAGTTCATATCATTGAATGTGGCTCCTTTTTCGTCAACCTCTTCGTTTGGCCAAACTTTTACCCTAGTACTAGGTTGGTAAGGTTCATCCGACCCTTTTTAAGTCAGTTTTCCCAAACCTTCTCTGTTTAGCTAGAGTTCACCGAACCCTTCTTAAGTCGGATTTCTAAACCTCTTTTGTCTTGGTAAGATTCACCGGACCCTTGTTAAGCAGATTCTCAATCCTCTTTTGTTTTGGTAAGGTTCACCGGATCCTTCTTTAAGTCAGATTCCTAAATTTATTTTCTTTTGGTAAGGTTTACTAGACCCTTCTTAAGCTGGATTCCCAAACCTCTTTTATTTTCGTAAGGTTCACCGAACTCTTCTTAAGTTAAATTTTCAAACCTCTTCTGTTTTGGGTAAAGTTCACCGGACTCTTCTTAAGCCGAATTCTCAAACATCTTTTATTTTGGATAAGGTTCACCGAACCCTTCTTAAGCCGGATTCCCAAACCTTTACTATTTTGGGTAAGTTTTATCAGACTCTTCTTAAGCCAAATTCTCAAACTTCTGCTATTTTGGGTAAGGTTTACTGAATCCTTTTTAAACCGAATTCATAAGCCTCTTTTGTTTTGGGTAGAGTTCACCAGACCTTTCTTAAATCAGATTTCCAAACCTCTTTTATTTTAGGTAAGGTTTACCTGACCTTTCTTAAGCCGGATTCCCCTGCTTGTCACATTGTTACATACAGTTCACATTATTAAACCAAAATATTATTACTTTTCGTGCATTTCAAGACATAAGGGCATTGTATTATTTGATCATTAGAATTTCAACTTTATTCAAATGGAATACATCACTTCAATTAAAGCTACCCTTCTTCTTCAATATATCAAAGGGCAATCAGTTACATTCAACTATAGGAACTTTTCCACAAGCACTACTATGGGCTTAGGACTCGGATTATATGTGTTCATTTCTAAAGAAAATAATAGAGGCTTCAGTAACAATTTACCTAGAAATAAGTACCATCTATTCATACAATTTGAGATATTCCATCAACAAGGAAATCAGACATAAATCTTCTTAATTAATTTTACTTTGCGATGCATTATTGTAAGCAATGAAGTATATGCATGGAATTCATAACCATTTTCGGTAAACTTCGTCAAATTTTCACAACAAATTTTGAAATTAAATCCAATGACCATATAACACACATCAACCTCAAAATTGTTGAAGCAATCTAGGTACCCTACGTTTTGATATTTAGGCAAAGGTTTAAGTTAAGTTTATTGTTGTATTGATATGCATTGTGAGTGTGCAGGATATAGGTACAACAAGGAAAGTCCAAGTGTGATCTTGGCAAAGGAGAAATGTTCAAGTAGAGACTTGGTGGTGTAAGTCCAAGGAGGAGCCTTGGCGACGTAAGCCCAAGTGTGACTTGGCAAGCAAAGGAAAACTCAACAACAAAGGACCAAGGACGAAGGAAGCTCTTGAAGGCAAAGTATGAAGGATGTGGAGCATCTGAGGGACGCAAGGCTGATGGAGGAGGTTAGAAGGCTAGGTCTAGGTTGGTCGGGTGAGGCCGAGTACGAGAGAAATGTACTCGGGAAGGGGAACCGTAGTTCACTGTAGCAGTACTGTAGCCCATTACAGTGTTATTATAGCATTACTGTAGCGTCACTGTAGCAGCCGACTGCGCAGTTGACTGTTACTGTAGCAGTCGACTGTAAGTGAACAGAAGGTTCGTAGTGAGCCGTTGGAATGTAATGGTCATATTTCCGCATAGGACTAGTCGACTGCTATACTTAGCAATCGACTGGTAGCGAGGATTTTCTATCCGAGCTCTATTTAAGAGAGCTCAGGAAGCTTGAAAAAGGTTGACGAAATAGACTTGAGTAAAGCCTATTAGTAGTCTACTGAGGTCAAGTGCGTGTGTGTGCATCTAAAAGGTTTCGGAAGAGTTGTGGCGAGGTTTGTTCACTCACAAGGAGCTACGCGAGCTAGCCAGAAGTTGACCGGGGAGTCATCCACAGACGGATAGGGATCGTCCACCTTACGGACTGCTGTGGAGTAGGAGTAAGCTATCTCCGAACCATGTAAACGAACGTGTTAGGGTTTGTCATTTTGTTTTTATTTTAGTTCAGCTTTCTACTTGTTGTTTTTGTATTCCGTTGTGCTAACGAGTGTAGGAAGCGTGAGATTTGAGTGACTGGCGTATTCATCCTCCTTCTAGCCGCCGCAAAGGTCTCAACAAAAATGTCTATGTTATGACTCGTATAGCGTTGGAAAATCATGTTACAACAAGCAACATACGTCAAAATATCATACTATGATCCATATGGTGCAATATATGCAAAAAAAAAAGACAAAAGAGAACTTGCCTTAGTGTTTTGTGTCCGAGAGGATACTTAGCGAGACATAGGGGAAACGATGTTAACGCTTTGACAAGGTTCTTCTTCAATGTCCTCAAAGGTTGCTAGGTTTCGAAGAAGGGGGAGGGTGGCAGCGACGGCGACGGCGACGGCTGCAACAAAAAAAAAAGAGAAAATCATAATTTTCTCTCATCAAGGAATAATTTACTAAAACTGATTTTAGGCACTACAAATATTCTTGAACTATGTTCATCAATAAAACTCTTATCAATATACTAAATAAACAAAGAAACTTTCAGAGTGAATAAATAAGTTTGTATTATCAAGATCAACAACCAACTAAACAAGCTTTAAATGTAAAATTTCGAACAATCAAACAACTTTTAATTTAGAGCTTGATAATATCTAAACGAATCAAACTTAAACTCATAAAAAATAAACCAAACCAAACTTGAGCAATTATTTCAACTGCTTAATTTATTTTAGGCTCGACTCGCTTACCTTATAAAATAAACCTGAAACACCATGAAGCTTGGCTAGTTTACAATCTACTGAAATACATCAATTTGGATAGTTTTGTCTTATTTGACCTTGGGATGATCCAATCGGCCAAAAAAGTATCTTGCACCATATCAATATGCAATATATAATTAAGTTCAATGTTTATTTTTCATCTGTAATATTAACAAATATTATTTGTAATGTTGTAAAGCGTGATCATGAAATTGATTATGCTCCTCGATCGTTTAATATAACCGTCGTTGTTGTAATTTGCATTTGATGCTTTTAGGTGGCCATTGCTTGAGATTCCTTGCCCTCTGTTTGTTTGCCACTCAAGCCCTTCCGATCAATGGACCCGACATTGGCCAAGCGCCCCCCGTTTGAGCATATATAACAATTTGAGCTCCTTTCAAGCTTCCACACCCTAACTATCGTTCTCCACGGCGGTGTCTTTGATCGATCGATAATAGAGACGGTACTAAGGTAACTTCATTCTAATTAATTAGGTGGACGATAACCTTCTATCCAATTCAACAAAGCTAATCATTCGCATGACTCACGAAGCATGACAAGATATGGCACATGCAACTCTAGCCCCATCAATTATACATATATACAAAAACAAACAAATCTCTAATTTACTAATCATCTAGACTAAACTAAACTAAATTAATCAAATGCCCTTAATAATTAAACACACAATGCAAAACAAAATAAAAATTATAGTACTTTTCCAAATTACTCATGAAAATCTCAATGTTTGGCTCAATTAGACAAAGTAGTTAAACAAAACATAAAAGTTCATACCAAAACCGACTTAAAACCCTAACTAAATTCCCTGTGGCAAATTAACATATACAGATCATACAAAAGAACAATAATTGCTGAAAAAACACTCGTAATGCCTTCGAAAATGGACCGCACGGACGAGAAGAATAGCGTTGAATCTTCTTGCCTGGGTCTTGATAAACCATGCACGAGCAAGTATGATCAAACCTTCGTATGGTCGTCTCCATAATTTATTGTTTGAGATACTTGACAGCTCAAAATGATGTATATCTTAATATTCAAACACTAGAGACACGTTGAGTTTGGGGGTTAATTAATTAAGAAGGTTGGTTAATTAATTTGGAATTAATGGCATGATTAAGCTGGGTGTTAATTAAGGTTAATGAATTGGGTGGAGTTTTTGTCCGCCGACAGTGTGCGTTTATTTAGATAAAAATGGGGGTTACAGGGAATGGGCCACCTCCACGTGTTGGGGACTGGCTCTCGCCCATCATGCAATTAATTAAAAGATATTAATTAAGCCCACCGAAAGCTACTTAATCAATCATTAATTTCAATAATTTGATGCGGTTTCTTATGGACTAAGCGCGGAAGGAATTTTAACTTTATAGGGCATTTAAAAGCTAAGTCGTCGCACTTTAATCTCTGTTTTCTTCATTCAAAAATATTCCTCTTTGGTAGATGAGGGGATCTTATATATAGTATTGCTTTAATGTTAATCAAAATCACTCTAATGTTGGTTAAAATCACTTTAATTTCGGGCACACCACCGCTTTTTTTTATCGCTTTAATCCTAGCCATCGCCTCTAGGATTAGTCAGTTCGAATAGCTGAATATCTGGATTATTAAAAAAAAAATAGGCCACTCTAAGGAGTCCATGTCGTCTCCCAAGTACTCGTGGTTTGATTCTCAATTACAGCTGCATAACATTTTTCTCTAGTGAAATGATAAACTTGGGATGTTAGGTTGTCTGCTACGAGCACTTTCGGATTTACATTGGTGGTTATTGGAAAACTTCTGTGAGGTTAGAATGATCATCTCTATGATTAGTCGACCCAAAAAGCTGGATACCTGGTGCTAGTTAAGGAAATAGTCACTCTAAGGGGTCACGATTCGATTCTCAACTATGACACACTGCAAAGTCTTTTTCTCAGTGGGATGATAAATTTGGGACGTTGGTTATTGGGTGACGTGACGTTTGCGCTTCTAGATTTATCCTATTGGCCAATGAGAAACTTTCATGAGATCAAATCAATCACCTTTATAATTAGTTGGTTGGAAGAGTTAAATAACTGGATTATAAAAAAAATAGTGACTCCAAGGGACATTATGATCCATTTGACATGAGTTTAATGTTGGGACACTTGAGAGCTAGAGGGAAGGGGAGGGGAGGGGAGAGGAGTAAATAGCTTAAATCACTTCGTTGATAGTTTATATTGCAGTAGAAACTCGAAGTGAAGACTCCACAACGCTAACACCTCTGATTTACTTAGTATCTACCCACTTAAGGTGACTAATTCAAGGATCCCACACTGCATACAACTCCACTATGAATACACTAATTCTCAGAAATAATCTGGAGATAGAGAAACCTCTTACAAGCTCAAACACAAGAAAATACAATAAGAAATGCAAACTAGGATATAAAAGAAATCGAAAACGATTACACCACGAAACCTTGCTTTGCTTGCTATTTTGTTGCTTTGATTTAACTCTTAGTGGAGGAAAAATACAGCATCATTTCTTCTCCAAACACCCAAGAACCGACTACTTCTAAATGTCCACGAAAATCCTTTTCCAAGGTTCACTCGACGCCTCCAATCGATTCAGCTCTTCCCAAATCGATTGTCACATCATCCGACAGTTCGAACACCTGCAGAACGACTCTTTTTCAAATCTTAATAGATTGGTGAGCACTTTCCAATCGATTCAGAAATGTTTAATCAATTGCCCAACTGATTCCGTAAGCTTCTGTTCTCCGTGAGAAACTTCCGAATCGATTGAGTACATTCCCAATTGATTTAGTACATCACTGTGTATCACAAAAATCACACTCCAACCGATTGGAGATAGCTAAATCGATTGACCCAATTGATACACCTCTCTGTACTCACGCAATTTTAGCCTCCACGAAGCTCTCAATCAATTCCTCCAATCAATTAACATTGCCTAATCGATTGCCCCAATCAATTAGGGATGTTTGAATCGATTGCTCAATCGATTAAGGATGTCTGAATCGATTCCAACACCCTCTGTGCTCTTGCAAAAGCCTCCCAATCAATTTCCCCAATCGATTGACCAACTCTAACTCACTTGATTCGAGTCTATGGTTACCTTGACCAACATCCGGTCAACCGTGACATATTGGGACTTTCCATTGTTTAACATCCTGTCAACCTTGTTCACCAAGTGCTTAGTTAACTTTTGATCCACTTGAATTTTCTCTTTACCAACTTTCCGTCGGACTTCTGATCACCAAGTGTTGTCCTCCTTCACCCACTTGGATTTTCTCTTGCTTAACCTCAGTTAAAACTAATCACTCGGTAGACTTCCACCCTACTTAACCTCAATTAGGCCTTCCCCTTGCTTAACCACAGTTAGGACTTTCCTTTGCCAACCTGCGATCCTCCTTGACCTACTTGGACTTTCTTTTGCCTAATCCTCGAGTTAGGACTAGTCACTCGGTAGACTTCTATTCAGCCTAACCTTAGTTAGGGCTTTCCCTTACTAATGTGTTGTCCTCCTTGATTTACTTGGACTTTCCTTTTCCTAACCATAGTTAGACTTCCCGTTGACTAATCTCCAGTTAGGACTTTCTAGTTAATTAGTATCCGGTCCTCCATAAACTACTCGACTCCCTCTCACATATCATTAAATATCAGGTCAACCTTGACCTATTTGACATTTCTCACATATTGTCCAAATATCGAAACTAAAACTCGAATCCACTCGAGCTTAGTAAAACTAGTTAACCTTGACTCGAGAACGATTGCACTAACAATCTTTCAACATTTAAGGTCTTTAAATTTATAAAATATTTTTCATGAAAAATGGTTAATAAAATCTTTTAAGATTAAAAATCTAAATAAAAAACAGCCCAAGTAGCAAGACAATATTGTTGGGACCTTGACGTCGGCTAGAGGGGGGATGAATAGGCCGACACCCCAAATCGTCTCGTCTTCCTACACTCGTTAGTATACGCAGCGGAATATAAAAACAATACTAACAAACGAAAGACAAATGCAAACCTAACACGTTTGTTTACGTGGTTCGGGGATAACTTGCCCCTACTCCACGGCGTGTCCGTAAGGTGGACGAACCCTTGATCCTTCGGCGGATCACTCCCCGGCAAACCTCCGGCTAGCACGTGTCGCTCCTTGTGGGTGGAGAAACCTCACCACAACTCTAGAACACACTTGATCACTTAGACTACTAATCAGTTGTTAACCACAACTAATTTCGTCAACCAAGCTCGTGGTTCACGAGCTCTCTTAAATAGAGCTCGTGACCAAAACCCTCGCCACCAGGCGCCTGATCCAGGCATCAGGCGCCTGGTCTCCAACGGTCGTGAAATCACTAGCCAAACGGCTAGTTTTGCGCTGGCATCAGGCGCCTGGTCAAGGGACCAGGCGCCTACTCAAGACTGGGCACTTGCCCAATCTTTCTGTTCGCTCCCGAATTCACCCATCAGGCACTTGGTACATGCACCAGGCGCCTGGTACAATGCACTCAACACTCCTCACACCCAAACAACCTAACCTAGCCTTCAAGCCTTCTTCCTTCGGCCTTACGTCCCTCGGATGCTTCCCCATCCTTCACGTCTTGCCTTCTAGAAGCTTCTATCGGCTTCGGTTCTTGTTGTCGGGTCTTCCATATGCCAAGTCCTACTTGGGCTTACGCCACCAAAGCTCCTCCTTGGATTTAC
>JBAMIE010203848.1:0-10836 GCA_037177295.1 Kaempferia parviflora
GTGATCCTTTAACCGGACTCTCTATGTTACCTCTTCTATTTAGTGGCATTGAATACCGGAAACATGTGCACCAGTGTCCAGTGTTAGGAGATAACTTGTGTAATATAGAGACATATGACCAGGGAGCCCTAGTGACGAGGGTGATCCTTTTTAACTGGACTCTCTATGTTACCTCTTCTATTTAGTAGCATTGAATACTATAATCTTTCTTAGAATTCCTATAAATGTAAGCATGAAATTGAGGACATGATCAATACAGAGGGATATTAACTAGCATCATAATGAAACTAAAATCCTAGAATCTATCCATTCACCCTTCAACCTCACACTCTTCTTCTCTCTTTTCTATTTCCCTCTCTTCAAGTCTCTATTCCTCTCTTTTCTAACAACACAACCAAACTACTCGATTGTCTAGATAATTCACCGTGCGAAGTTAACTAGTGCTTAATCAATAGTCTCTGTGGATACGATAATCTTTTATATTACTTTGATAATCCCATACACTTGTGGGTGCATCACCTAACTAAGTTGGTCACATCAAAACTACATAGGGGACCAACACTACTATCTTATATTACTCATGCATATATAATATTATTGTGCTAACTTTGTGATGCAAGTCTGTAATATGTTGTGCTAGCTCTATTTTGCAGGCTTCATTAGTTTGGAGGGATCCGTCAACCAAACCTACTAAGTTGGCACAGTGAATAGACTTTGGAGGGATGAATCAACAGAACTAGGTTATCAGTCGACCGAACCATATATGGAAACAAGTTAGCCAGATTCGATCTTGTAGTTGAAAGAAAACTCAGAGATCGGTCAACCAAACGTCAGGTTCCATCAACTGAACATTAAATGTCAGTTAATACTGAAGATCAGATAGAAACAAACAAGAAATGAACATAGGATCGACTGACTAAACATCGAGTTTAGTTGACCGAACAATTAATGGCGAAGTTTATATCTCGATGTAAAGGAAAGTAACATGATCAGTCATCCGATAGGAGGTTTGGTCATCCGATCAGTTCAGTCAACTGAACATCTTTTTAGTCAACCAAACGAGTTTTATAAATACACCTTGAGTCCAAAGCTTTGTAATAAACTTTTAACATCAACTTTCCACCTCAAGACACTGAACTACTTTGATCTTCTGCTACTACTACTACCCGTGCAAGCTCCGGTTCCAAAATCTCTTCAACCCAAACTCCTCATCGTTAGTATAGTTTTTAAAGCTTGCATCATCATTGTACTATAAACTTGTAACTGTATTCATTGTGATATATTGGATTGTCCATCATTACTGTCAAGGATTGCGGGCCTTAGAGTAGGAGTCGACACAAGCTTTGAACCAAGTAAATTGAACGTGTCTGCTATTTTGTTTTATTTTATTTTCCGCTGCCACTTTGATAACTGATTTATGAATTGAACGAAAAAATTTTGCGAGCGATATTCACCCCCCTCTATCGCTATACCGATCCATCATAAATAACTTAACCATTTTTTGAGTACTTTTAAAATTTTTTTCTATTTCTTTAAAAAGTTTTCTCTTAATCTTAGTTACATTCTTTTTATAATTCTTCTCTTCCCGCACTACTAATCCCAAAATAAGAGTCTTGGAAATTCTTTTTCTCTATTTTTCAAGGATGTCAAATTCATACCAAGAAGGGTACAACACCGTCCGTTCTCCGTTATTCAATGGAAAGAACTTCAACTATTAGAAGAAGAGAATGGAGTGCTCCCTAAAAGCTGACATCTAGTTGTGGTTCATCATAATGAAGGTATACACACTACTGACGAAAGATGGAATGCCCCTAGATTCAGAGAAATAGACTCCTCAAATGATTAAGAAAGCTTAAGTAAATTACAAGGCCGTGAATACCATTCAATAGTGGCTCACCATGGAAGAGCTCAAATGAGTTGGCCTTTACGAAAATGCCAAAGAATTATGGGATCTTCTAGTAAAGTTACATGAAGAAACCGATAACTCTAAGGCAACTTGGGATGGTCATCTTTTGAGTCCGATAGAGAAGAATCGACTCACTCGAGTCATCTCGCGCTGATGGCACAGAACGATGAATCTGAATTCGAGTCCTACGACGATTATGAGTCTGAATCATATGTTAAGTCCGAGTAAGACCACGGACCTGAAGGTCCCAATTTGGTAATGATTTCATCCAAGCCTAAATTACTTAAGATTATTAAATGTTTGTTCAAAAAGTTGACCAAATCTAAGGAACAAAATAACTTACTTTGTAAGGAAAAGGACCACCTTAAGGAGCAATTCAACTTGAGTGAGTCAACTAACCAAGCTCAAGTTGAAACCTCAACTCAAGTTGAAAAACATAAAGAAGAGAACTTCAACTTGTAAGACCAAGTCGACCGACTCAAGAAAACATTGGAAACATTCGATTTGGGATCAACATGTCTAAAAATGGTACTTGGATCACAACGAGCCGTGTACAACAAATCAAGACTCGGATATAAACCAGTTACGACAAACACATCATACTTGTCACTATTAAGTCAAAACAGTAGAAACAAGTTAGCTGATTTGATCTCACAGTTGAAAGGAAACTCAGAGATCGGCCGACCAAATGCTAGGTTATGTCGACCGAACATTAAATGTTAGTTAATGCTGAAGATCTGATTGATGCAAAAAAGAAATGAACAGATGGTCAGTTGACTGAACATCAGGTTCAGTCGATCAAACAATTAATGATGAAGATTAGATCTCGATGATAAAGGAAAGCAATGTGATCGGTCAATCAATAGGAGGTTTGGTCAACTGATCAGTTCAGTCAACCGAACGAGGGCTATAAATACACCTTGAGTCCAGAGCTTCATAATGAACTTTTCACATCAACTTTCCACTACAAGACACTGAGCTACTCTGATCTTCTACTACTAGTACGACCCGTGCAAGCTCCGGTAGAAAAAGCTCTCCGACACAAACTCCTCATCGTCTATCCTCAATGTCAGTATATTTTATTTAAAGCTTGCATCATCATTATACTATAAACTTGTAACTTTATTCATTGCGATATATTTGATTGTCCATCGGTGCGGTCAAGGATCACGGGTCTTGAGTAAGAGTCGACACAGGCTCTGAACCAAGTAAACAGAACGTGTTTGCTATTTTGTTTTATTTTATTTTTCGCTGCCACTTTGATAACCGATTTACGAATCAAACAAAAAGATTTGTAATCGATATTCATCGCCCTTCTATCACTATACCGATCCATCACAGTTTTATCTTATGGTTTCAAAATGATCAATGAGGATCATTGTGTTTTTCTTAAAAGAGAAAAAGGAAAGTATGTCATTTTATGATTATATGTTGGTGATATGCTAATAGCTGGAAATGACATAGGGTATGTGAATGAAGTCAAGAAGTGACTATTATCACAATTTGATACAATGGATATGGAAGAAGCTGAATACATCTTAGGGGTGAAGATCATCAGAGATCATTTTAAAAGACTTTTGGGTTTGTCACAAGAGTCTTATATAAATAAGATGTTACATAATTTCAGCATGTTTAATTGCAACATAGAACATACACCAATTGTGAAAGATACTGCTTTGAGCAAAAGTACGAGTCCTAAAACTCCTGAGGAAATAGTTGAAATAAATATAAAACTATATGCTAGTGATATTAGTAGTTTAACTATACTATGTTGTGTACACATCTTGATATCAGCTATGCTGTTTACTTTGTTAGCCGCTTACAGTCAAACCTAGGACCAAGATACTAGAAGGCGATAAAGAGGATATTTAGATATCTGAAGGCAACAACAGACTATTGTCTCGATTTTCAAGCATCAAATATGAGTCTGATAGGCTATTTAGATGTAGATTAGGCTTGGACCTGGATGATAAAAAATCCACATCAGGCAATGCATTCTTTCTGAATGATGGCGCCATCTCCTGAAACAACAAGAAATAAGCTTGTGTAGCCTTGTCAACTATGGAAGCTGAATATATGGCATGTTCAGCTGTTGTGCAAGAAGCAGTCTGGTTAAGAAGGTTCCTGAAACATCTAAAGATTGTTAAGGATAGTGGGAGTCCAGTAACTGTCTACTGTGACAGTCAACCTACTATAGCTTTCTCGAAGGATCCCAAATATCACAGCAAGAGCAAGCACATAGATATAAAATATAACTTTGTGACGGATATTGTGGCTAAAAGAAAAGTGGTTCTTGAGTATATCCCTACACGTGCTATGCTTACCGATCCTTTTACTAAGATAATGACTAGAGGGTTATTTAAAGAGCATGTTAAGTCTTTGAGACTTTTTAGAATGTAACCATATTGTAATATCAAACAGATATTGTGATTTGATTGTGTGATTTACCATAATCTATTTAGTGTATATTTTATTTTGTTACATTCATATAAGATCTCGGTGAGCATGTTTGCAAGTTGTGATTGGTCCTTTCACATGGACAATCATCTCTATTTGTTAAGTATGAATAGAGGTAAGACTGGTGTTAATAGGAAAATTTATGTAGCTGTTAGCTTGTGTAGTTGTTAAAATTGTTATATTCCTATAAGTTGGGGTCACCTTAATAAATGTGTCAAGATAAGATCATTTATGTGTTTAAAATGATTGAAGTAAATGAACCCGCCATTTATGGAACCTATTGAAGGCCAGATTGGAATTCATATGTTGAATTTAGGATTAGATATTAGGTATGTCTATATCAAAATATATACGATATTAAATTTTAAGAAAAACGTGCACTCTTTTTGTAAGAGAAAAACATCGTAGCATATGATTCATACCACATGTGCTATAGCGACAATAATGGTAGTAGAAGAATGGATCTCTGCTTCTCTATTATGTGAAACCCTTGAAATTATAGGTTAATCTCAGTTTTACCCATAGCGACTATTTAACTGTTTACTTGAAGTTTTAATTAATGACTGCTACTTTAGCGTGTATCCTATGTCTATGGATGATTCGGTCAATGGAGCATAACTAGGAAAGCAACTGATTAAAATGAATAGATTCTATCTAAAAAGAAAGATTAAATAGATTTATATCTTTTGATTTTATTCACTGGTCGACCCATTTCTATTATGTATAGATATGATTGTGAATATTGAATATGAAACATACTCTTGATATAATAGCCATTATGAGGGATTAGAGATGTTTATATTAATGTAAATGAAGTTTATTTAATCTAGGTAAAAAGCAAGATAATAAAATCTCCAAAATATTGGTTGTCACTGGTAGATTAGGTGTTTCTTGGATAACGGATATGTTTCACCAGGAGGAAGGCTATGTGCCATTATGAGAGTGACTAAGTGTCATTATATGAGCAGCTAAGGTGTTACAACTTTCTTAGCATTGATTGCTCAGCATGCTTGTTATCGAATGAACTATTTTCTCAAAGTATGAATTGGATGTTGTTCTATTAGTCATTGTGACTTTGAACTTTGACTCTATTTAGTCTAAATGATTATGTACCTATTTCTTCTATGTGACCATTTGTCTTTGTGGCTAGCCTTGGATGAGTGGGAGATGTTAGAGATGGGCTACGTGTGCATTGGCTGCGCACGTTGCCATATGAGTGGGCGTGTGCAATTACTGTACACGTTGCCTCACTCTTCTCTCTTTTGTTATATACAACGTCCATGCAAAAGAAGCGAGAGAGAGGTCAGAAGAGAAATTAGAGATTTGTTCTCACCGTAAGAAAAACATCCGATGCATGACGTGGGATTGGTTTGTGAACATGTGAAGAGCTTTTTGATTGTAATCGTCCTTCCTGACGGCAAGTTTGAAGATAACATTCTGTCACCGTCGATCAAAGATCTACGAGAGATCACTGTAAGTATACAGTATTTCATGCTATAGTTTTCATTAGCTTTTGCCTTCATATTTCTCTTCGATCTTTCATGTGCTTGGGGCAATTTTATTTGATGTGACCCTCTTCATCAGAGTCCTGTGATTCTACTACATTTTGAACATTTTTGTCATCTTTTTTTAAATTCCCATTAAAATTATTATCCTTAAAAAACTTCTTCAATTTTCTCACTAGGTAGGCTTCTTGATTGCTCTCCATAGACTGTCTTTGGCTCAAACTCCTTTTGAGCTATTAGGGCCACATTTCTTTATGTATTTCCGTTTTTAACACTGTAAGTCTAGATTCATATAACTCTATGGTATTATAAAATCTTCCAATGTACCTACCTTGAAATTCTTAGACATGTAGTGGGAATCCAGCATCAACACCGAGTCTTGAGTTCGTGAAAAGGCATTTAGCATATACCTCAGAATATCATGATCAGATACTATCTCTTCGAGATTACTGAAATTTATGAGGATTTCCTTGAGTCTACATTGTTAACTTTGAATGTGGTTTTGGTAACTTGAACATGAGCTCCTCAACTCCTTTTATAGACCTTGGTCAAGTGCTAACATGTCACGTTCGGTGGATAAAAAAATCATATTCGGTCAACCATAAACTGCTAACGTGGCATATGAATTGCATCCATGAAGAGGTCTTTGCTCATTGCTATTGTACAGGTGGCATCCTTCTAGTCACCCGAACTACCTTCCAATTGATTGAAAACCAATCAGCTTGGATACTACTTTGGATTGTATCCAACGTGGCATCCAATCTGTTCATCTAGTCCACTAGTTGTCTGATATGTACTGCTTACATCAGATCTACACTACTAAATTAGTTTCCACATGGTTTTTGGTCGCTCAATACTGATATCCGATTGTTTGTTTGCCGATATGAATTCAGTGATAAGCAGTTCAAATAGAAAATGGATGATCATTATATTATTATTTGCCCTACGAGCCAATTATGAGATGATTGATAAGAGACTTTTTTTTTATCATATTTCATTAATAAAAGATAAAATTATAGCTATTATATTTACTTCAGATCAATGTCAGAAAAATAAATATAATAATGTCCTTAAGTAGTAGATTATGGTCTACACCATATCAATTAATTGAATTAATAGTGGGAGACTATATATATATATAGAACACTACTCTTAAGCTATTCCTAGTAAAGTATTAATATACAAGGACAATATTAATGCATTGAGATTAGTATGTAGGTCAATTGATGGCATAATCTCACAAGTCACACATGAGTATATATTAGAGAATATATACTAAATTAACCCGTAATGAGAATATTTTATGGATCATTATATGAGTGTCATAAATATTCTCATAGTGACTATTGGTATGAATAGTTCTTGGACCTGAAGTCACTATGGTTTCCTATATAAGGAGTTGTATACTTTGGTATCAATAAACATCATCTATAATAGGGGTGGACTATAAAGTCAATCACTAGATATGTAGTAAGTTATCCAGAGGGATGTGAGTGATGTAGATGAGATCTATCATTCCATATGACAAAAATGATATCTATGGGCCTTGATAAATTAGTACTCTAAAATGTATGGTCGTGCTCAAATAAGTCAATATGAGATATTGAGATCATTTGATTAAGTGAGTCTACATGGAGATCAAGAAACACAAAGATTTATAAGAGGATGAAACGGTCTATGACTCATTGATCAATCTAGATATCAAGGATAGAAGGACTGAGTTATATAAGATAATAAAGATAGAAATGTTAGGTCGGATCTTGACATTCTTGTCACTTAATTAGCAATGATGCATTGCTAGATCCCACTCATTGCTTATATATATAAAATGTTGATTTAGAGCCATTGCCAACGTTACGAGAACCTATTGGGTCACACACAAAGAAATGTTAGTTTGGAGATTAAGTCTAATCTGAATTAGACTCATTGAGTTAAACTCAAATGAATTCAAATTAGACTCATTGGATTAATGGGTTACAATCATTGATTTACTGGGTTAATGACTTATTGGAATAGTAGTTAATCCAATATATTAACATCCAACCCATTAAAGAATAATGATGATTAATGAAGATTAATTTATCATTAAGTAAATAAGACCAAGAGATAAAAATCTCTTAGTATTCATTGGATGAATATAAAAGGTTTCTCAAGGCATTTTCGTGGATGACTTTTGAAGGTTGATTCTTGTTTTTTTTTCTTCTTCTTCTTCTCTTGGACGAACCTCCAAGTGGCTAGCACCACAAAGGTGCTTTTTCTCCGAAAGGCTAAGTTCGTGCAACGAATGAAGGTAACTGTTCATGTCACTACAAAAAAAACAGCATTACCGACGGGATTTTCCGTCGCTATTCCGAGTTATATCAAAGAGTCACAACCATTTTGATGAAGTTGAGATCTACATCTGAGTTAAAGTTATTGTCAGGAGTACCAGTTCATGCAACAAAGGTAACTACTCTATTTGATAGAGTAGGAAAACGTGTATACTTTATTTGCATGAATCTCTCGAGGGATCCATTTTTTTGCTGCGCATGTTATTGTTTTTCGCATAAGATCCCTAGACATTTTGTTACACATGACCTATTGGTTTGGTTGACCAAAAGATTTGATCGAGCCCTACTTTAATTGCTCGAATCTCCTAACTTAGCTAAATAGGCCTGAGTATGCCTAAGTTGAGTCTACCTTTCTAGAGAATTGACCTCATTTCAAGAAGATCGTGCTAGAAAGTCTGTTTAGAGGGATGCCCTTATAGGATCGAAAAGGTTAGAGGTGGAGGGAGGTTGAGTAGTGTGTATTGCTTTTTCACTTTTTAGTAAAACCTGAGAGAATACACAACTGAAAAGAATATAGAACAAAAGCAATGCTAAGGTACTTTGTTTATTACTTGGTTCACATCCCGCACTCATTGAGTTCTTTCGTTGGATAATTCACTATCAATTTGATAAGTACAGAGAAATCCGATTACAAAAATATAATACTTAATTGAGAATGCAATTTTACTGACAACTTAGAAGTAAAGGCTTAAGCGTTGTCATCAGAGTAGCGTTTCATCGCTGTAGAGAACTTTTTAGAGCAGCATGCAAGTATGAAAGTAGTAGTAATTGATGTTCTGAAGCTTTGGAAGAAGCTTTTTTTATAGCCTTATCATGACAGTTGGACCACCCTCAGGTGCCTCCACTTAGGTCTATCTAATCCACGTTTGTCACTAGATTATCCATCTTTGGGCGCCTGGATTTATGACATGGATGCATCTCGGCGAACCTCTATCTGAGTCACCTCTATCCATTCCTAGGTGCCTAGAGTCTTATGTGTGCGAGCTAACCAGGGTCTGCTAAATCAGCTGTTAGTGGGGCTGGATTTCGGGCGCTTGGATCCTTTCTGGTCGCCTGGACCCCTGGGCACCTGGATCTGTTTCGGGTGCCTAGAATACGCTAACTTATAAAATCTTTAATGTATCATAGAGTTAGTGTAACGCCCCAAAAATTTTTACAAAAAAATTGCGAATGATTAAGAATAGATTACATGATTTATTGAAATTTTTTCCAATAAGAAAAGGGCAAAATAAAAAGAAATAAAAAATGTGGTCCGACAGGGATTGAACCCGGAACCTCTTGAATAGGAGAGAAGAGTAGGAACCAGATTGCCTAAGCAGGCTTACTGGTAGAAAGGAGAGGGAAAACCTTGTTAAAGGGTTTGGAAGTAAATGAAGAGACACGTCTCTTCCTTAGTATAAAAGGTGGAAGTTAAAAGAAACTCCTCACCATTTTGGTGTCTTCTTCCTTCCTCCTTCTTCCACCCGAATTTTTCCTCTCTTCTTCCTTGAAAATTTTTGAAACCTTCACAAGGGTTTCTCCTCAAGGAATTAAAGGAAAGGAAGGGACACCCAAGGACTCCTACTCTCCCTAAGGAACAAGGCAACAAGAAAGGCCTAGAAGGAGGATCATCTTCTTCCTCTTCAAAAAGAAATCTTGAAGTGTAGAAACTAGCGAGAGGATGTAAGTATCCCCTCACTGCAGTATAATTGCTACGAATGGTTTGTTTCATGAAATCAACACTTATGACACACATGCAAATTTTCGGCCCTTAGGTTTTAGTGAACAAGACATGACTAAGAACCCAAATCTTTGTGTACACATGTGTTTTATGATGTATGATATGTATATGATTGTCATAGAGGAATGTGTTGCATGAAAAACATGATTTGGTTGTTGCAAGTTTCGGCCACATGGGGTTTTGGGATTTGAGAGCAAGTTCAAGTACCCATGTTGGTGTACAAAGGATCTCCATGATATATGTTAAGTGTATGTTAAATTGGGTAGGAATTTACTTACATAGGAATTAGGGTTCATTCCTTACAAGTTTCAGCCAACTTTGAAATTAGACAAGGATTAAATATCAAAGTTCAAATATGCATGATAACACTCTCTTATGATTTTATGACATGTTTTAGTAGGGATGTATGCATGTACATGTTGCAAATGAAAGATCTTTCTTACTTAGAAAAATTAGGCCAACATAGAACTCCAAGGAAAACTTTAGTTTCAATGTTCAACCATGCATGATCTTGAATGCCATGATTTAAGCCATGTTGTGTGTTTGTTCTTAACATTACATGTTGTTAAAAAGCCAAGCTTTCCCTTAGGGAACATTCGGCCAACTTGGTCTAAAGAACATGCCAAGTTTTGATTTAAGTCTAATGATGCTATAATATTGTTCATGATATGACAAGACAAGTTGATATGTGTGTTACATCCTAAATGCATGCTATGATTATGAAAGGTCATGATTGATGGAATGCCTAATGTATGTTGTGCATATTATGTTATATGACATGCTATGTGTTGTGCACTCATGAATAAGCATGCTTATGTTATAAGGCCCGTTAGGGCATATTTATGTCATGAAAGGCACAAGTGCCTAAAGGATGCTTCCTACATGTTTTGGGATCAAGAGCTCCCTTCCAGATAAGGG
>JBAMIE010203856.1:0-10836 GCA_037177295.1 Kaempferia parviflora
TTTAAATTAATTAAATAAATAGTATACTTATTATAGATCAATTTTAATTTGAATTATTGATAATTTGAGTTATTGATTGATTAATTTTCTTTTAAAAAAATTATATTTAATTATTTTTTTTAACAATATTAAGTTGTTCAATAATTGTGAACTTAAACAAAATCAATATACAAATTATTTTTATATACACCATAAATATATTTATCTAATAATTATTATTTATAAATTAAAAAATACCGAAACCGTATCGGCACGACACTATACGATACCGAAACCGTATCTTTCTGGTCTGGGACCGAAACCTTGGCACGGGTCAAAATTTTAAATCTTGTTTTACACCAGCTGTGAATTGATCCCAAGACCTATTGGAACAACCACCCATATAGTTACCAACTATGCCAATCCGTTTCTACAGTCCCCAAAATTTGATTGAAAGTTAAGTTTCTATATTTATAAATAATTCATTGTCTTTGTTTGGTGTACTAAAATGGATTTGTGATATTTGTTACGAAGCCCTTGATTTGTCATATATGTACCAATGAGAGTTGTTAGATTATTTTTGTGTGCTTATGGTAGTAAATCAATTGCCTGATCAAGATTCAATTCTTCTCAGCTTATTTGGATTGTGCACATGGATCTATAGAATAAAAAAGTCAGGAACTTTTAATTGCCATTAAATGTATTATATGTTTATTTATTTTGTTTTGATTCTTTAGAGCTTATTTCTGTATGTCAATTTACGATAGTAGAACTGTAAGATGAATCTTAAATTGTGAATTCTTTTCTAATTTTGTATTGCAACACCTTTTTTAGGCTCCCTTTAATATGATACTATTCATTTTTGTTGTGTATATAATTTATTTGTGAGAACTGCTTCTAGGACTGAAGTATGCTGGCACCAAAAGTGAAGAGGCTCGGGAGTTGCTTTATAACTATGCTCTATACTTTCTTAATGAGGTAAAATCTTATGTTTTGCTTTTCTCTTTTCATGCTATTATCTCTATGCTTAAGTTGTGAAATATCTATTTAGTTTAAGCACATTCCGGCAATGGCTAATGTCTTACCAAAGGGATTGCTGCATTATGTGGATCGCGGGACATCAGAAATATGTTTGCATCTGATTATTCTCTCTCTGTCGCTGGTCAGAAGTTCTCCAACTTCATTTTCAATCTTATAGAGTTTTATTTTAGTATAGTGAATTCTTTCTTTCATAAGATTTTCTTACCCTTTTGCCTTTCTATGAATTGGTTTAATTTATAGTACCATATATTTTTGGACATGTGTACTGCAATTGAACTCGAGATTTTACTACAGTCAGCAAGATTTGAAAGTTGAGGCCCTTTGTTGTAATCCTTCCTAAAATCTACAACCATTTTTTGCATTTTTCTATTACATTTAAATTAAAAGGAAGTTATGGTACATGGGAAAATGGTTATTGTTTCATGGTTCATTGAATTTCTCCATGTGGTCAATTTTCAAAATCGACAATCATGTTATCCCCATCTATTTGGAATCAGCTACTTGGATTTTATCCTTCCTATTGTTGAGATCCATGTGTAATACCTAGCTTTTTCATCAAGATTGGCATTGATAATTAATTCCAATATAATTCAGATAATGTTTGGAACAACATGATCAGATATTTTTGAAAAGTTAGACTTTAAAAGCAGTTTGAGTAATTTGGAAATTGGTAATGTTAGGCCATTGCATTATCAAATTATATAGGAGCAATCATGACCTGAAATCAATTTGGATCAGTATCCTTTGGTTGCTGTTTGGGGATTCTAATATTTTTTTTTATAAGTAAAATGTATATATCAAAAACAAATCCAGAGTACAATATATGGGAATCAGTAGCGACTCATGTTTGGCGTAATGTCAGATCAGAAAACACTCCCAACGACCAATAAACATGAATTTGTACATTTTTAAAAAATCTTCTCTCTCCAACTTGTACATTTTAAAAATCTTCTCACTCTCCAACTGTCCCCTCATTAAAGATACAACTGTTCCTAGCTTGTCATACAAAGTGTATCATAACTGACATCGCAAGGTGTCAGGCTTTAGTCAAGAGACGAACCTCTGAAGAAAAGCTCAAAAATTCGTAGCATCCATCGGTATGTAGACATCTCCTGCCCCATATGTAGTCACTCGCCATAAGACCGCTATAGGAAGGCACACAAAGAACAAGTGCTCTCGCGTCTCCATCTTTTGCCTACAAATGGGACAACACTAATCCTCCAAATAGTTCAATTTATCTTGGGTGAGAAGTCGCATTTGATCCAACATCCAAAGTGTAACTGCATGGCTAGGCTGGATGGAGGGCTTCCACTAAGCCGTGGCCACACCTCCATCATGCTCAAACCAATTCGCCAACCTCTACAATACACCTGTCGATGACCTAGCAACTGTAAGGATAAGGACATGAATCTGCAACAATCGCTTGATCAACGAAGAATCCGAGTGCACCGCCTCCCAAGTTCATAAGTATAGCAGATAGTTAGAGTCATTTACTTTTCCATCTTGTGGCATGAGATTAACTTTAGGATTCATAACCTGACTTTCCTTCTAACATACAAACCACTTGAGTGTGCCAAGCATATATTTTTCATGAAGCTCTTGTCCGTAATCATTTTTGTGGTTTGCTTTTAATTTTTGTACTAGTTGAAAGTACCTAGAATGTGTGGAATAAAGTGAGCCAAATCCATGGTCTAAAGTGGTGGTTATTAGATTGACTTGCCTATTTTTTTGGGGAAAGGTAAATATATATATATAGCTGTCAAATTGACATACAATCAATGAAATCCACGAATCGGTAGACATGCGTTTGTAGTTTGTGGAACATCCTATTAATATCAGGTATATCATTCTCAAAATGACATCTATTGCGACATTCCCGCAAAAGATAAATCATGCATGAAGCCACCAAGTATCGTGCCTTCATACTGCACTAGTTGCCTCTATAATGCTGCTAGAAAATCTACATCAGTCTTCCAATCGTTCGATCTCATATCAAATGTTAAGCCATCTTCTCACCTTGTTCCATAGAGCTCTGGTAATGGAGCGCTCAAAGAAAATGTGTGCATTCGACTTGTCCTCCTCTTGGCATAATGCACAGCTCTTATAAGACTCATATACAAATCTGTCCACTGTCAGTAGCTTCCCATGAGCAAGTCGCCAGACAAAAAAAATGATGTTTGGGCAGTATTCCTGATTTCCAAATCACTGATGCCCAAATTACCACAGGTCCCTTTGGCCGGAAGAACTCTTATGCATTGGCTGTCCCATTTTTCTCCACAGCAAAACCATTCTAGCGGCTTCATGTTTGTTGTTCCTTGTTTGTTTAAGCCCTGAACCAACTGATCTCAAATGTCAACAAGTCACTTAGTCAAGGGGGAATCCGAGGCTTTCAAACACCATTGCCAGAAATCAATTCCTTTGATATAGCGAAGATGAACCTATCACACCCATAATGAATATATTCCATAGTGTCCTGCACAATAAGGCATTATTCCATGCTTGTAAATTCTGAAATTCATAACCTCCCTCTTGCTTCGAGAGGCACATCTTAGTCCAAGAGATTGATGGGTTTTTGGAAGACCAAACTAAAGTCTAACAAATTCCATAGATTTTATCAATCACCCCGCTCGATTTGCGAAGAATGGAGAGCCAATAACGTTCTACACCTTGGAGGACTGATCTGACCAATTCTATGCGTGCATAGGATAATGTGTGCTTTGGCTATGCATTTATTTTCTTTTTTATCACATCAAGCAAGGGCTCATAATTGACAATTCGTAGCTTCTTCGTAACAAGAGGAATACCCAAATACTGAAAAGGAAAAGAGTCCTGACAATCGGTAATCTGTTGTGTCATCAACTCTGGCCATATACATGTTAAATTTCAAGGGATTAGCTCTCACACCCGCTTCACCCCTAAAATCCTCTAGACAACCCACAATCAGTGTAATAGAGGTAACATCAACTTTTGCAAACATCAAGAGGTCATCGACATAGGTTAGATGAGTGATCTGAGCTTCTCCACACATGGGGTGAAAATGAAAAGAAGGCAACTATGAAATTACTTTCAATCTCCTAGATAGTACTTCAAGCCAAAGGCCAAATAATAAGGGTGATAGTGGGTCTCCTTGCCTTAGTCCTTGCTGTCGATCGAAGAAACCATAAATGCTGCAATTTAGGCTTATAGAATATGAAATTGTGGTAATGCATTCATAGATCCAGTCTTGGAATTGTTGGGGAAAATTAAAATCAACAAGTGCCGACATGAGGAAATCCCAATCCACTGTGTCAAAGGCCTTTCGCAAGTCAACTTTAATCATACATCTAGGGGATATCCTTTTGTGAGCATACTTCTGGAGTGTGCTAGATTGATGTTGTCTCCTATGGAACGCCTTTGCACAAAAGCTGCTTGTGTCGGATCTAATACACTGCCCATAACTGTAGCTAACCAGCCGACAAAGATTTTGGCAATAACCTTGTAGAAAACATTGCAGCAAGATATTGGTTTATAATCTGCAATCCTCAGGGCATGATCAACCTTTAGAACTAAAGCAATCAAAGTATGGTTCCATTACTCTTGAACCGCAGCAATGAAATCTAGCACGACCATTTCCTATGTAGTAGTGAAGAATTTTGCACAATACCCATCCGACCCTGGGGCCTTGTCCACACCTATATCAAATATAGCATTCCTGATTTCATCCACCATGATTGGCTTGATAAGATCTGCTGCTTGGATATTGTTTAACCGCTGGCCCGGAAGCAACAAGTTCATTTCTTTACATTAAGTCGATTTATCCAACAAGCCATAAAAATACTTCGCAAAGTCGCTAGCCACCTCCTGTAAACTTGTTTGTGCCCTTGTTTGTTTTGTGAGTGTGACAATGACATTCCTTTGATTGTTCCTCTTTATTATATCATAGATAAACCTTGTGCACCAGTCTGAGTTTCTGAGGTATACATTCTTTGCTTTTTGTTGATAGGAAAGTTTTTCTACTTCTCCAAGTAGTGTGGCCTTCTTCCTTAGGTGTCCATAGTCAACCGATGCTTTCGCGCTGATAGTATGATGTGTTGGGCTGCCTCTAGTTCATCTTTTGCCCTTCGAGCCTTTTCTGAAAAGTGCTCGAAATGCTTCTTATTCAACCCCCGCAACTGACCCTTGAGTCTAGTGAGTTTCGCCTTGAGGTTGAATTAGGCATTGCCTTGTAGAGGAGCTTCCCAAGAGTCCTTCACCACACCTTGAAACTTTCTATGTAGTGCGCACATGTTGAAGAATTTAAAGGGCCGATTAGGGGCACAATCCCGGACAAGAGTATGTACCACAAGAGTGATCTGATAGGCATCTCGGAGCCATGAATTCTGCTTAACTATTAACCATTGTGAGTTTACTAGAGCTCTATCCAATTTGCACGATACCACACCATTTGTCCAAGTTAAACGACCCTTAGTTGAACAAAGGTCAACAAGGCGCAAGTTTGGAGGAAGGTTGAAGATCCCTCATTTCATGATTTGTAACCGGTAGCCCCCTTCTTTTTTATGGATAGATAATATTGAGTTAAAGTCCCCATGAGAGCCAAGGTTCCTTTATGTTCTCTCCAAGTTGGGTAACACCCTCCCGCAACGGTCTTCGAGTGACTATAACGTGCAATCCATAAACAAAAGTAACCAAGAAACCCCTCCATGTAATTCAACACTTGATATGGCAGTGCATAAATTGGTCCGTTACCGTACTAGTGTCCATGTCAACCTGCTATACGCCCACGGTTAGAATAACTGAAATTATTTGCAGCCCATACCTGCAAAATTCCATCGTAGAATTGGATCAAGGGCCACCTTATTGAGTTTAGTTTCTAGAAGTGCCAATACTTGTAAAATTTTGTGCTTAAGGAGGAATCCCATGTCTAAGGGAATTATGGAATCCCCTTACGTTCCAAGCGGCAACCTTCATTCAGCATTTGTTCGGGCTGCTCGCACTCACAATCACCTGCTATGCTGAATATTTTCAACAACTTCTACTACCTTATTGCTTGTGCCTAAGAAAGCTGCACAGTAGGATTCTGCCCCACATGTACCTGCCGGGAGCCTTGGTGCGGGGCACTTCCTGAATGATCATGTTTTCCCACCGAACTTGCTGCCTCACCCTGCTGAGGTTGAGCCGGTGGTGCTCTACTTCCCCCCTGTTGCTCCTCTTCTGAATGCAATTAGGAAATATCCGACTGTCCTTCAAACTGGCTAGGATCAGTTGGGTGTTCCACTGCCACCGGATCCACCACCTCTACTCTGTCAAGTTCATTTGCTGGAGCTTCTTCATTTTGTTGCTTCACCATTTGCTTGTGGAGGGGCTGTTGGACGCCATCCATACCTTGAACAACACCTCTCGCAGATTGCGAGCGTCTGCCCGCTGTATTTCCTGCGGCTGTGATTGTTTTATATTCCCTCTGCAGTTTGCTGTCTGTTGTCTTGACTTGCCTATTGCTTCACTGTTTGCATATTTAGTCAGGGATAGGACCGAATTTTTGCTTTTGTGCAACCCAGCAACATCTTTTTAATACAACACTTTAGTTTGGGAGCAATTCCTTGATTGGTGAACCCTTGGGAAGCTCCTCATATTGGACTTAGATTCTACCATGGGAGAAAATCACAATACTAATAGTATGGAATGCTAGCCAAAGATGACAATACCTTGATGTTGCCACATGGCATGTTATAGGCATTTGAGAGATAAAGGATAGATGCCAATGTAAACCAAAGACAAGATGAAGAATAATTGGGTGACAAAAAAGTATAAGTGATGCATTTGGAAAAAGGATGTGAAGTAGTAGTGCACTTCCGAGGATCATCCAAAAACCAATAGATTTGACTGGTAATAGTGTCAGAATATTAGAATCTTGAAGAATAATAGTCACAAATTCAATCCTATGTCAATGAATATAAATTCTCACTCTGTAGTCGAAAATGCTGGAGTAAAAATTAGAGTATCAACAAGAGCCAAAGTAAGAACAAGAGTAGGAACAACTGAACCTCTATAATAAACAACAGTAAATGGTGTGGTAGAGAAGGAACTAGGACTAAAAGAATGCTATATTTTCTAAAAAAAGGCTTGTTATGTAGGAGAGTAGCATCAACACCCTTTTGCACTCAAGAGTAACAAAGAAGATATACTTGGCATTTTATAAGACAATTTGTCTCTACTAGGGGATGAAAGATGAACAAAAAAAAGTGCTCCTAAGCACATAAGGTGGAAGTAAATGAAGTGCACCATGATAGAATAAATTGTAAAGGGAATTCAACAACATAGTATTGGAAAATACATGCAGTTTTTATGGTAGCACAAAACATAGGAGGAACCTCCAAGTAATAGTGTTCAAGTTGTTTAATCATGTGTCAAATTTTCCTCTAAGCAATATCATTTTGTTAGCATACGAGGATATGAAGATTATGGGAAAATAGCTTGGCTAGAGAGAAAGGATTAGAATGTATAAGAATAATATAGGATGAATTGACATCCCTAAATTCATGCTTAAACACAGAATTGTGATTAGTAGCGAGTGCATCTATGTGACAGTATCGTGATAGCCTATGATATAAATTGTGCATGTTAATACACAAATAAAATAAGAAAATGCTAACACAAGTGATATTACGCGGTTTGGAGATTGCACTCCTACTTCACAACCTAAGGCGCTTAAGGTGCGTACCTTCTCACAGACAATTCAATAAAACCACCCTTTCACGATGGGCTATAGTATAATTATTTACAAATCATGGTTAACACCTTTACGACATCAACCTTGATCCACACTAATGGAATTTCCATAAGTGTGAAAGCTTGACACATTTGTGGAAATTTTAAATCTCTATTAAAGATACAAGAAGTACACACAAGAGATTAAAAACAATATTGTTGTTAATGGGTAATGCTTAGGTGCATGACATGAGCCTATTGGGGCTGATTTCTTTTGGATTATACCTAACTCGGACATGACTCCAAATGGGTCATGCCAAGCACGAACTAGAAATAGGGTTTGCCTCGCTTTAGCATGTATGTATTCTTGCCATTGGCTGCAAAGCTAGTGCCTACAAGCTTGATTTATACGTTTGACATGCAACTGACGCCATCTCATTTAAGTCGGGACCGAAACCCCAACTCAGAACAAGACTTGAATCCTTAATTTAGGGTAGGTTTATCTCATTAGAAATTCTACATTGATAAATCCATCAAATATATATCATCGTCAAAAATAACTAGACATGACCAACAAATGTAATTAATTTCTATACATCATCATCGTATACATATTTTAAGTTAAGTTGTACCTGGTACTTTTTATAATTGCACACAATTACAACAGTAACATAAATTGACTTTTAAAGTATACAAAAATTGAGAGAAAAAATCTTAATCCCTTTTTCTATCTTCGCTTTTCTTGTTTGATGTTGTTCATATATATATCTGGTGTTCATGATCAGCAGCACTAGATACTCAGTCGTGATCATATGATCACTTTCTATTCCAATTCCAATTTGGATCTGTGAAGTATGATTCTATTCCAGTCCTGATCATAGGGACCACATGCCTTTTACACATGTCCCATAAATATATATATGCTGCAGAAGATCAAGACTATTAAATTATGGTTTGAGTGTCTTTTAATCTATTTGCATTAAAACATAACAAACCATAGTTTATTAGCCTCTACTTGAGAATGAGTATTGATGAAATGGGTCTTTGCAATTATTGCACTCAATGGCTTTGTTGCCTGGCATCCGTAAGAAAGTTTGTGTTATGATATTGTTCTTAGGAAATGTAGTGTTTTGCACGGTTTTTGGAGCTGATGTTTGCTATTTTACATTTGAGGTTTCTATAGTGCTTTTTTTGACAAAGTTGATTAGCCATATGATGTGGTTTGTAAACTTCTCGTGTTCATTTGAGGTTTCTATAGTGCTTCCTTTTTCGACAAAGTTGATTAGCCATAAAATGTGGTTTGTGAACTTCTCTTGTTTTCTGTTATAGTACTTCATTAATTTTCTTGTTGCCTCCATTACTTTGAAGGAGAATTTCGGTTGCTTTCAAATTCCATTGTACATTATAAACGCCAATTTCTTTTTACAAGACAATGGTTTATTGCACTTTGTATAACATGTCGATGTTTTTATACTCAAAATTATATTCTATTGTTATCTGATGTATTGGTATTTGGAGTTAGGTTATGGCAGGATCAGGGCATTTGCAAACATTTCGATTATTGAGATACTTGCGTGGTCGAGGTTCTACAGAAGGACAAATAAATTATGGAACCCAAATGGCTGTAAGTTTTATGGGTCTTTATTTTCTAGTAATAGATGACAACACAGTCAAAGATGTTATAAATTTATTTGGTCATAGTTTCTAATTTCAAGCATGTGCTTTATTTTTAAGTCATTTTTCAAAAAGTCTTGTCATTGTGAACTTAGATTTTTCTGTGTTCTTTCTTTTTCTTGGTTTTATCAATGGCCTTTGAGGATTAATTTTAATGGTTGTTTGATGCAAATCCAAAATTTTCTGTTACTCTATGCCCGAAGAACAACAGTATGTTTCTTGTTCTGAATCCCCACATGCATTTCCATATTTGTCACATTGGTTTTGTATAGGTCGAAATTATTTAGTCTGTTTAATCCGTGCATTTCTCAAAGACTTGGTTAACAAATTTGTCAATTAATTTTTCAAAACTAGTAGAATATGCGATAATCAATGCATCGAAGATCGAACCATCTCTCATGTAAATTGACAATCTGACTTTATGGGGTTTAGCCGCATAAAAGGCTGGATTAGAGATAATCAATGTACGTGTTTCATAGTTGATTACCATTATACTTTCATTGGACCATTGTGACCAATACACACTTCAATCATTGGATACTTAACCAAACAAGCCCAATTTTAGCAAGTCCATGACCCCATATTCTGTCTTTGCACTTTATGTAGTTTGGAAGATATCATATTCACTCCCATAAGAATACAATTACTTGTTGTGGATCTTCTGTTTAGAGGGAGAAACTGTCTAATTTGCACGAACATATCCTATATCTGAAGGTGACTTTATATACCCTTGTTTAATGTACCTTATTTACTGAAGAACCCTTAGACTTGCCTCCCAATGACCTTAGCAGCCAAGGCCCAAGAACTCGGCTAATACTATAACAACAATAGCAACCAAGCCTTATCACACTAGGTGGGGTCGGCTATATGGATCCTTTTACGACATTAAGTTCTATCTCCTACTATATGAATCCGCTTATTTTATTGTTGTTAACCAAGTCTTTTTTGATCTTCCTGTTCCTTATTTGATATGCGTGTTTGCTATAGTTTCATATCGCTTAATTAAGCATTTATTGGTCGTCACATACCCGTACCATTTTAAACGCGCCTGTCGGAGTTTTCTCTCAATAGATGCAACTCCGAATTTCTCTCTAATGCTCTCATTTCTTATGTTGTCCATCCTCATATGTTCACACATCCACCTTAACATCTTCATTTCTGCAAATCTCATCTTCTGCTCATGTGCTCAAGTCATAGCCCCATAGCTCCATATAACATAGCAAGTCTAACTGCAATTTTGTGAAACTTTCCTTTCAGTTTTAAAGGTACTTTACGATCACATAAAACACCCGACATTCTCATTCATTCAACCATCCTGCTTATTTTCTATATAAGGCAGTCCCCTCGGGGCGGTCCCCTCAGGGTGGTGCGATGGTTAAGGCATGAGAGCTTACCATATGAGGTCTAGAGGTCGAATCTCGGCACGCCCGAGCATATACCTCCCCCATGTCTTGACCA
>JBAMIE010203873.1:0-10835 GCA_037177295.1 Kaempferia parviflora
TTCAACGTCAACGTTCAGTGAAGTGGGCCAACGTGTGAAGCTTATGAATTCCATCGTTCCACCTCTCGTATATTCCAAATTTTAATTTTACGAGGGTAATTTCATATGATGATGTTGATTAATCCAACATCTGTTTAATTTTACGAGGGGTAATTATAATTATATTATTCTTATGCTAAAATCCAAGTGCTGGCTAGTACGCTGCTACTATCAACGTCAACGTCCAGTGAACAGTACCTCTTCCCTACATTGCTCTGTTGGAATAAGTTCTCACGGATTGTTTGAGACCGTTATTGCAAAAATGGCGATGCCACCGATACGGATGAGCAAATTATACCTTTCGATTAAATTACCATCTCCTTATTGTACAATCTCCTTGTTGGTCTAGGGATGAATTGATAGATGTGTTGGAGGTAAACGAATAGTCTTTTGTTACAAGTGGAGGCAATTGACAGTGTGTTGGCTTTTTTTTTTTACCACACGTGGAGATAATTGACAGTTGTTTTCTTGAGTCGGTGCAATGGTTAAGATATAAAAAAATTATCGCATGAAATCATAGGGTCGAAATCCGATGCGTCTAAATATATCTTCCTGATGTCTTTATCATTTAACTATATTTGATTTACCTCTACGAGTGTTATCACCGCTTTGCCACAATCATCTTTTGGAATAATAAAACAGCTCCATTATTTGGGCGTCGGCCCACTGCTCGCCCCTGTCTCTTTCATCCCTGTGACTGTGTATCGCCCACCATGCACATCTGATCCATTATATAGCTAGCTACTTTCTACATTTGATCGACCAAGATCGATTAGTTAACTCCGATCATGGCGACTCCCGGCTTCGGCCCAAGTTTCCCAATTACCCCGCGGTCCACTGGAGGATCGTCGTCATCCTCGTCCTCTGCCGCATCATCGTCGTCCTCTTCGTCGTCCTCCTCGACATCCTCATCCTCTGCCGCGTCGTCCTCTTCGTCGGCGTCCTCCTCATCCTCCTCCTCGTCATCGTCATCCTCATCTTCGTCGTCGAACTCGTCGTCGTGGTCGTGGTCGTCGTCGTCGCCGCCGAGTGTCACAGTCCTAGAAAACACGTTCAAAGTGCAGCGACTGCTGAGCGAAAGCATCACCTGCGGCGTCATGCTACTGTTCTCGCTCACCTTCTTCATAGCCGCCACCAAGAACCGGCTTTGGCACTCCAACCCGGCCATCGACAAAGCGCACAAATACCTTCTCACCCAGATGCTCGGGCCGCTCATGAACATAGCCACCTTCTACCTTCTCTCCAAGCCCTTGGAGAAGATCTACGTGGTGTGGGGGGCCATCCTGATGATCGCCCAGGGAACCCTCTTCTGCATCGCCGAAGCATGCACCCTCAACGACTCCAACTCCGTCAAGCTCCTCTTCATCGGCATGCTCACCTACAACTTGGTGGACGTGACCAACGACATCCCCCAAATTAACGGCCACTCCTCTTCGGGCTTCGTCATCAACCTGTGGGTCATTTGGGGGTTGATCATACTGAAGGCGGCGGAAAGGTTCTTCAGCTTTGAGGCCGCCAAGCGCACCTACGGGGTGGATTCCATCTACTCTGTCTCCAACTATTTGCGATATCAGGACGATCAGCCGCCAACGATGATGAACGATAGTAGTGCCGCTGATAATACGGTTTACAAGCAGGGGCATAAATACATCGTCAGCGGAGAAGGCAGGATTTTGTTTCGGATGGAGATGAAGGACGACGAGAATAAGATGCAGATGGTGCCTCATAAGGTTTCGAACGATAAAGTGATCACGTTGGACAAGTTGAGGGACTGCGAAGGCGACCTGCTCAGGCACCAAATGGACCTCGATGGGCGATTCAAAGACATATGCCTCTCCTTCGCCTTGATGAAGCTGCTCAGAAGAAGGTACGTACGTAATTGCAATTTAATTTATATATATCAGTATTACTTTTGTTGGTGCATCACACTAGCTACTTGTTGATGATAAGGTTATTTAGAAAAATAAATTTAGGTAATTATTGTAATAAATATATATATGCATATGTTCAATTATCGTTTTAAGCTTCTCTTTATCATCAGATGCATATATTCGAATCGATTGATGAGACTAAAGTTTATGAAAGTTTCTATCAGTTGGCGACAGCGCACGCACAAAAGAGAGATGCCAAGAGAATTGATCCAAGAATATGTATGTTTATGTTAATCTTTATCTGATATCCATAAATTTGCACATGTATATATGTAGGTTTCTTGATAATCCTAATGAAGAATTGATCCAAGAATCTAAGGCATCGATCTTACAAGACCTCATGATCAAGTCGAAGGAAGATAAGAGCAGAGTGTTTCGTGTGATCAAGACAGAGTTAGGCTTCTTAGAAGACTTCTTCTTCTCCAAGTACCCAATTGTCTTCGGTTATGGACTTCCCATCTGCAACTACCTCCTGTCCCTATTACTAATGGCCGCCACCGGCTGGATCGTCGTCTCCACTGCTTCTCTCTGCCAAAAAAACAGTGATTTTTACATCACCTATGTCCTCGTAGCCATGATCCTCATCATGGAGATCACTGAAATAACCACTTACGTCCTCTCCGACTGGACCAAGGTGTCGTTGCTGATCATCTACGTGCAGTTTCCATGGCTACAGGAATCGTACTTAGTCAACATGGCGCTCAAACTCTTCTTCAATACAAAGATCTTGCAGCCCGTGCGCGAGAAGGTTGGTCAATTTTCGCTCCTCAGACATTATCAGCAATTCCCCATCAAAGCCAGGCCATGCAGACCGACCCATGCACCCATCAAGGTGCCTGAATCAGTCAAGGCAACGATCGTGGATTGTCTTAGATTGAGCAAAGGGGAGAGTCAAACCGTGCACGTCTCCAACGGTGAGAAATCACTGGAACGAAATAGGAAGAAAGCAGAGCTAGGTTGGGCCTGCAAGCTCCCCACCAGCACTCAGACTATTCTGGTGTGGCACATCGCTACATGCTACTGTGAAACAAAATCATCATCGCAGAGTAGTACTGGACCTTCATCGACTTATAAGGAAGTCGCCACCACGCTATCAAATTATTGTGCACACCTAGTGGTGTATGCGCCGGACCTGCTGCCGGATCGCGGCAACGAAGCGAAGCTAATTTTCGATGAGATGGTTAGTGAAACGGACGCGGTGTTGAAGGGCGCCGAAGATGAAAACGCGATGTGGAAGAAGATGATGAAGGGGGCGGACGAGGAATTAAATAGTAAAACAGCAGGGAGAATGGGAGCAGAGCTGGGGAAGATGCTGGTGGATGGAATTGAGGAGGAGGAGACATGGAAAGTGCTGGGTGAGTTTTGGGCAGAGTACATCCTGTATCTTGCTTCATCAAACAATAATGTTCAGGCTCACAAAGAACATCTTGCTTCGGGAGGGGAGTTCATTACGCATCTCTGGGTTCTTCTGTACCATGTCGGCATTCCTGAGCGACCAGAAAAGTAAAGCTCCAAATACTGAACGACCAGAAAAGTAAATTAAGCTAGCTTTGTCGCAACTTAATTATATATGTTATCTGGCTTGTGATATAAATGTGTGGAACATTTTCATTCGGCATCTTATCTGTATAATATGATCATGTAAAAATATGTCATGTCATGCTTAAATATATATGTCATTACGATATATATGGGCATGTAAAATAGTGCATGCTGCAATGCCATGGTTTGTATCCCTCCTTTATGCTTTTGGAATAAATGAAGATTCCATTGTTTGGGTGTGGTATTATTTTTGTTGACTAATGCTGGCTCCTTATTCCTATTATTATAGGGAATCCATTCGACTAAGGGCATCTCCAATGGGAGATTTGTCAAAGGTTTATTAAATCAAAAAAACCTTAACGAAAAAGCTTGGATGATTGTGGAGGAGAGGTTTGAGGTTTTTTTATGAAAGAGCAGGTTTGAAATATCAAACCTGCTTTTTTCTCTTAAAAGTAGAACCAAATTAATGTGCATGTTTGACCTTTTTAAAACCATTAAAAAATAAATCATTTTATAAATTTTTAATTATAATGATTTATTTTATAAATTATTAATAATAATTAAAGTTGTATTTTTTTTCTTTTAAAAATAAATATACTTAATAAATGAAAAAAATATATATACACTATAATTATATTAAAATTCATAAGTTATTTAATATTAAATTATAATTATAAATTAAATTAAATTAAAATTCATAAGTTAATTAATTGATTAAATAAAAATTATAATAAATTAAATTTAAAATTATAATTAATAAAAATATTAAATGAAAATTATATAGAGATATTAAATAAAAATATATGATTTATAATGGATGATATAAAAAATTGTATGGAGATTTTTTTATTATGTAGAGAATACTAGGTTTTAATAATGTGACATATTGTAAACTACAATAAATCTATTGAAAGATTTAACTATTAGAAATATTTTAATAGATTTTTTTTTCTTTTTGATGTGATATTGATATGATACATTAGGAGAGATAAAAAATCTCGTTTAGAAATTTAACTATTGGAGAGTAAAATGGAAAATATTCACCCGCGAACTGGTACCCGTGACACTATCTATCAAAGGAGAAGTAAATGGAAATTCTGAAAGTGCCTGGTTAGATAGACCGATAGGGAGTGATGCGTGTCCACCACCGACGTGTTGCTGTTGCTGCAACAACTGCCTGCTGCTGCTTCTTCTTCGCCACGACAATTTAAGCACCAACCATTATCCTTTCCATTCTCTTCTTCCCCTTTCGTCGCCTATCCTTCCTTCCTTACCCCGTGAACACAAATGGCTTCCTTGTTCAGTCGTTGAGCTTTTTGCAATTCTGTATATTTATTTCCATATTTTACAAGCCGCCTCGCGATTCGTGTTCCCATTGAAAAGGGGGCAAAATGGCTTCCTTGATGGTTCCTTGTGGCTGCTGCAACGCTGCGCTCTCCAGGGTTTACCTCTCCGCCGCCGCCGCCTTCCGCCCTGCGCCGTCGGCAGTGGGCTTCGGCAGCCGAATAGATACCTCGGCCGTCCACCACAGCCGTCGCGGCGCTCCGCCGCCGCCTCGGGTTATGGAGGTCGAGACCTCCCCCGCGCCGCCTGAGACGGTCCTCTCGACGGACTTCGATTTTAAGGGTTACATGCTCGACAAGGCCGCCTCCATCAACCGCGCGCTCGATGCGGCCGCTCCGCTCGCGCACCCCGAGCGGATCCATGAGGCGATGCGCTACTCGCTCCTCGCCGGCGGCAAGCGCGTCCGCCCCGTGCTGTGCCTGGCCGCCTGCGAGGTCGTCGGCGGTGGGAGCGCCTGGGCGATGCCGGCTGCCGTCTCCGTGGAGATGATCCACACCATGTCGCTCATCCACGACGACCTCCCCTGCATGGATGACGACGACCTCCGCCGCGGCCGCCCTTCTTGCCACCGCGCCTTTGACGAGGCCACAGCCGTCCTCGCTGGCGACGCCCTCCTTGCGCTCGCCTTCGGCCACCTGGCCAATCCTGCGTCGTACCCTGCCGACGGATCTGTGCCCCCGGGTCGGATCGTGCGTGCCGTGGGCGAGCTCTCGCGCTGCGTAGGCGCCGAGGGACTCGTCGCGGGACAGGTGGCCGACCTCGAGGCCACTGGCCTCGGAACTCCCGTCACTCTCGACCATCTCGAATTCATCCACCTCCACAAGACCGCAGCTCTTTTGGAAGCTTCAGTTGTTCTCGGCGCCATTTTGGGCGGCGCCTCCGACGACCAGATTGACAACCTGAGGAAGTATGCCAAGTCCATCGGCCTACTGTTCCAGGTAGTCGACGACATCCTCGACGTGACCAAGTCATCGGAGGAGCTGGGGAAGACGGCAGGGAAGGATCTGGCCAGTGATAAAACAACCTACCCAAAGCTATTGGGACTGGAAAAATCAAAGGAATTCGCCGACAGGCTACTGAAAGATTCCAGGGAGCAACTTGCCGGTTTTGATCCAATAAATACGGCACCTTTGCTACAACTAGCAAATTACATCGCCTACCGCGACAAGTAGATCATGTCGATGGGAAGAACAGATGACAATAGCTGCTTCCTCATTTTCTATGGCACAGGTGATCTCCTCCATTGTGGTTCAATTCATACTTCTGTTACTTTTCATACAAAGCTGTGTTTTATAATATATATTTCTTCTTTTACCAAGAATGTATTGGCAATTATGTCAACTCTACTGTTAGTGCTGTTTCTTTCTCTAGTTGAAAATCATTTGGTTCAATAATCATTTTATTCAGAATTGTTGATTTCCAAAATGACTTTTCTGATCTGGTAGAGTTTCATAGATATCTTAGAATCAAAGCCATTGCTAGAATTGTGTAGTCAGTTTGTTTAGTTTTTAGCACATTCACTTGCTTTGCTTGATATGCATGTTCATAAATGACGTAATACACATCTAAGCAGTAAAGCCAAAACATCTGTAAAACTGTCTTGTGAGTTATTGTTTGTGATTTATGGTTAAAACCAGAGTTCTCAATTTCAAACCTTTGCTTTATTACGGCTTTAGAGATGGTTTGTTAGATCACTGCTGACTATATTTATTCTTTGGTGCCATCCATATATCTATTAGGATCAAATTCAATGACTTAAGTTTCTTGTTGTCTCTTTTAACTATAACATGAACCTTCCAGGTTATTGAATCATAATTTTAGTAAGGGTAATGCATCCAACTGTTACTAGAATAGAATGGTGGCGTCAATGCCCATTGAGCAAATACTTCTAGTACCCTACATTTGTAGACTCCTTTGGTGGCCATGTGTAATGGAATCTCTAATTGAAATCTTGATCAAATAGCCTCAGTTCACAGGCATAGAGGAGTTAGATTCTAACATTCCTGTTAGATTTAAATGTTTGCCTAAACAACAAAGTTTCAAAATTGAGGGAGTTGTTCTTCCTTAATTTTGTGATGACAAAATGGAATGCAGTTTCTTCCTTAAATTTGATACCATTGTTGAAGCAGTTAAAGCATAGTATCTTGAGGTTTTCCTAACAAACAAGAATGTTATAACAAACCCAGGTAATGAATGGAATATCCATTTCTCAGACTATATAATAGGAATGCAATTTAACAAGTAAAACGACTACATGATTTAGGGATGAGATTTAGCTGTAACGTCTAGCGCTGTTCTTTGTAGGGGAGGGGTACTAATTACTTATAAGTTAATATGTAATTATAAATCATGTAATCATCTCCAGTATGTTACAGAAAAAGTATTTCATATTAATTAACTTTGACATTTGATTGGCAGCTAAAATTGGGACTTGTTTCTCAAGGGGCATTCAGCTACTTTTCGTAACAGCTATCTGGTATGCAACTAAAGGAACATAAATTGGAATATTCAACCTCATGATATTAAAACTCGAGTAACTTGATTGATCATTTGCTGATTTATTTTGTTCCTTTCCTGTAATAAATCCATTAATACTAACCCGGATTCGATCAAGTCTAGGTTGAGATCATGCTGTTTTCTAGAATTTCCAATCATCTCAACAGTATTGATATTCCACAAAAATACAAGAAGAAATACAATTTTGTTGTGAGTTTTTGTGTTGCTTCTTTCCTCTTCATCACTAGGTAGTGAGAAAATTTTAGAGTGTGGTCGTTAAATTTAAGAATAAAATTGTTGACATGAATGATTTGCCCTAAAAAAATTAGATAACCAGGCATTTAAATTTCTTTTCGTTGCTGAAAGGAGCAGAGGTAGTTGAAGAGGGTGAGGAACCAGATCAATAGAAAGCCATGACAACAAGGTAGAATTGAGAGATGAGATCGACATAGCATAACTACCTAACTATATATAGATAATTGTTGGTTGCTCATGAGCTAGCTGGACTTACTATTTTTTGGGAATCAATATCATAGCAATCCATTCAATGAGAAACCTAATTTGAATTGTGGAGCTGTGAAAGATTTAAATTCGAATAAACAAAATGTCAAACTGAATCCAACTAGTCTATAATTGGGTTTATATTTTTTTCTACTTGACTTATTTTCCAACTATTTCTTCAATTAATAGAAAGAAAGGGAACAGTAGGAACGATCTATCCCATTCAGAAAGACTGAAAGACTACAGAAAGGAGTCTTCTTTGGTCGATAGGTACTGTAACTAATGTTTTTGTGATTGCTTGGTTTAGGGTTTAGGGTTTACTGTCGGTGATACTTCTGCGATCGGTTGAATAGGTGTTTTCTTTCACGGTTCATATTCGAGGTTGGTAGATGAGGTGCATCTCTCTAGTAATCAGATGAACTAGATTCTCATCGTACATACTCGACAGTGCCATACCTGACATTTTGATCATGCTATGCAATAGGAATCTGCTCCTTAAAGTGAGTGACAGATTGGTTAGCCTTGCTCTCAGAAATTGGAACAAGTTGCTGAAATCGAAATGCCCTTAGCTAAGCAGGCTACTCCATCATCTGAATTCATGACAAAAAATTAAAAAAAAAAAAAGTCTCCACACTGAAGAGTTTAAGCATTAATCCTGTAACAATAACCTTTGTTCTTTCTGAACAGAAGTAATTATCCATGTTCTAGTTTGGTGCATAACTTGAACAATCTGTAAACTTTAGGATCGATATTCTGGTTGCTTTGATTGCTCATGCTTTATATTCCTTGTTTATCAACTAAAAGATTGGTACTTGAAGCATTTTCGACACATCCTAATTTCTGTCTTACTCCCATTGTGCTTTCTTCGAAAAGAATCAAGTTTGCTACTTGTGAAGTCTCATTGTTCCTCTGGCTTTTCAGGTTTGGATAGATATATATTTTGCGTATATATAATTTTTTTTTCTTTTTTTGAATGTGACAGGTGAGCTTTGGATGTCTTAAAGAAAAAAAGTATATATTTTTTAATTTTTTTTAATTTATTGTGGATCTTTTATTGTCAACATCATTTAAAAGATAGATGAATTAAAAGATGTTGTACATAAAATACAAATAGAATGGTTGAAATTGAAAAGAGCGTCAAGTGATCTTTGCAATCGTAAAATACTTTAAAAACTTAAAGGGAAGTTTTACAGAATGACTATTAGATTTGATATGTTATATGTGAGTTGCAGAGATAAGGAAGTTAGGTGGATGTACAGATATACGAGAATGGATAGATAAGAAATGATAACATTACAGCAAAGTCAAGACTGCACCTATTGAGATATGTTTAAGATGATACGAATATATGCTTAGACGATCAATAAATACTCCAGTTATGTAATGTAAAATTATGACAAATATGCATATAAATGAGAAAGATTAAAAAAAGATTTGATTAGTAATAATAAAATAAGATAAAATTTATTTAAATATACATGATAATATAGTAGGGGATAGCTTAAGAGTATAAAATGAATTATATTATCGATCCTACCTAGTGAGATAAGATTTGATTGTTGTGGGTGTTTCTTAAATCTTATCAGACTTAATAAATAAGAACCAACAAAGTATTAATCTATGAAAAATACTCTGTTGAATTTTATTTAAAGAAGTTGTTCTAAATTAAATCAAATAACAAAAAAGAAAAATCTTACAATGGGAGTCAAAGATTACAGCTCCATGTGCTTTCAGCCCTGATTTTTGGAATTATTTCTTGATCCTTCTTCATGAATGATGCAGAAATCTGCAATGGAACACCATAATATATAAGCAGTTCCCATAATTTTATTTAACTAAATGTCTTTAAGGTTGCAACTCTACTAATTAAATCCTGAATCCAGTAACTATAAATTGCATAAAATTGGACTTTGATGTCAAATGTAAGATTTCAATCCGGCACTTTGATGAGAACAACAAATACTAAATGTATCTCAATCTCACTTGGATTATGAATGCATGTGGTAGAAGATGACTCGCTCGTCTCAATCTTACCTCCAAGGGGAAAGCCGAGTTGGTACTTGGGTGATAGAGGTCGGTGACTCCACACTATCTAGAAGGGAGTAATAACCACAAGGAACATTTGCCCTAACACAGTGACTTTTTGCATGGGAGGCATTTACCCCTGTTGGAAATTGACCTCAAGATCTATTGAAGTAATCATCCAATTCTGAATGAATGCATGTGCATGAAGAGGTGTTTGATAAAATAGTTAGATAATCTATTGCGTGTTTGGATATGAAAATGATGAGTACACTTAATACATTCCAAATTATGTATTAGTATGTGACAATAAGAAGAGTGATTATCATCACGCATACACATTTTTGTATGAATGCTTCCTACTACATCACACAATTAGTTACACAATTAATACGTGTAACAAACATTAGGCCTTTATACAAACTTTAAGTAACTTTTCTTGTTCTCACATCCAAAGTCTGCCTTAAGTGAGATCGATCATAAATGAGTTTTTACCTTCTTTTTATCATCTTTAAGATCAGAATTGGAAGGAAAGATCATAGGCGTGCCCTTTAATTTTTTTTTAATAATTCAAGAGTTTGAATTTTACTTGGCTAATCTTAGATGATGTTTATCAAGTAAAATTGGAGTATAATTTATGTACAAGAGTGCACTCTTTATGTGGCAAAGGGGAATAAGCTCGCATCTGCCAAATGGTCAAAACATGGGGAGGTATATGCTTGGGCATGTTGAGATTTGACCTTATGTGGCAAGCTCACATGCCTTAACCATCGCACTGCCCCGAAGGGACTACAAGAGTGCACTCTTTAGAATCTTACCCCTGCCCATAATATTGATCATCTGATTTTCTTGTATCCATTTAAGGTGATTTGAATCATACTACTTGATGAACTTGAGAGAGAGTCAAATGAGTGACATGAAACCACAAATGCACTTTTGGAACTCTCATGCACTCATCCA
>JBAMIE010203882.1:0-10834 GCA_037177295.1 Kaempferia parviflora
TATCAAGGCTGAAGCATATATGATAGTATATATCAAGCCTTAATTAATAGCTATAAATATAGCTATAACTTCTTTAGCTGTAAATATATTATAATTAATAGCATAGCTATATCTTCCCGATTTAGATAGATTGATTTAAATAGGTTACCATAAATGGATTTATGGCTGGAAATATATTCTGTAATTTTCTATACATGGCTAACATTGGCTATATAATGAGAAGAACTCTAAGAGGGAGAGCATTGAATCCATTTGACAGAGGGCTCATGCTAAGGCCATGAAAGAAAAGGAGCATCCACTCTATATGTTCTGGATGATACATTATACATCAATGGAAGCTCAGTTACAAGGGCTAAACTTAAAAGGATGAAAAAAAACACTTAATGTGCGAATTGAAGATATTAAGGCCAAAACAACAATTAAAGCAAATTTGACAATATGGCTTAGTCAACCTAATTCAAGTCTTAGATGGGAGCCAAGTCTCATTTCTATGTAGTAGGAACAATTTTGATATGTAAGCTCAATTTCTAACTTAAGCCAAACTAGCTAAATAGTCTATATAAGTATTTTTTAAATGGGCTTCCTTTTGCCCTTTTAGAGTTTTTAGATCACCCTATAATTATAAATAAAGGAGGTGGAAGCCACACATGTAACTTTTGGCTTGTTTCAATCTAAAGCATAGTGAGGCTCTCACTTGTTGGTTCTTCATTGAACTAGAACTTATAAGGCAATCCCTTGTGGCATTCAAAGACTTATCAACCTAAATTTCAAAGTTGTGGCGTCATCCATATCCTATACCAAGGTTTATGCTTTCTTAAGCATTGAGTCGAGATTCTTTTCATCCATCTTATCGATTTAGACTTTCTTTGTTTCTTCCTTCAATTTGTTGTGGGTTCATGAGACATTCTTCTCCATGAGTTCACATCAATTTTGTTCTCTTACAATCTCCACTGGTTCTATCTTACCATAGGCTCATTTTGTTTTGATTTTATGTTTTTGTAACATAAATACAATTCCAGTTTTGCCAATAGAGTTCGGTAAGCATAAATTTTAGTATCTATGACTATTGAATCACAATACAAGTAATGATTCTGCAACCTATATTAAAAATGATCACACTGCTTACATATATGCAAAATCTAAGACAGGACCAGTGAAAAATATGAACAAGAATGACAGTAGCTATAGGGCTAACAACCCAATCAACTAGGAAAACCAGGAAAAAAAGGAACATAAAACGGATAAAAAGTAGCCATGACTTGTAAGCCTAGTAGCAGATGCCTGACTAGAAATAAAATATGAAGTAAAAACACCAAAGTTGTACAAGACCTTCTAAGTTTTGTTGGGCAAGGACACACGGAAGAGTTTAAAAATAATTTCTCACATACCTCCATGAGTCGAGGACTGAAATACATTGTTCTCTTTTTTGAATCCAAACTTTGCCTAGCAAAACTTAGTATTGACCTGCAAATGCAAAAGAGACACATGAAACATCAAAGTTTGCACATACAAATAGGAATAAGTTTATTGCATGTCTGTTAGGAAGCACACGATAGTGATGCAGTACAAGAGAAATAAATCACTAGAATGAGCTAGATGACTGGTGAGTAGGAAGTAATTACTAGTGACATGTTAGTCGAAGTATCACACTTGGGATTGGTCCCCTAACATAAGAAATAGCTCATTTTCCATGTGTTGTTTTGAAAAGCCTTCACCAAGCCATGAATGTGATCTATGAGCTTATGAGTGGGAGACAGCATAAGCTCACGAGTGAATGCATCACATCCAATTATGAATGTACAAGAATGGCTAAAACAATCTCTAACTGAATAAAGCTCTAATCATATTTAAGTAGATATTAATTTAATTTATAAAACAAATTATGTCAAATAAACATAAAAGAAGCAAGCTATATTTATTGCTTACGTAATCATTTTTTTTTTTTTTTTTGCTATACACATTGAGGAAGTCTTTCATTATTGAGTGTTGCACATTGGAAATTGCATTAACTCAAAGCTCATCTAATACATGGATCTTAACCCCTTTTAGATTGATAGCATACCTTATCTTTATATAATAACAAAATTTCTAATAAAATCCCTAAAACCCTACCATCCTAAAACTGACTTTTCTAAAAACAATTTATCTAAACAAAAAAATAAGTAGATTTTTATATAAAAAAATAGCTACTATCATATCCCATAATTTATGAAATAATTTCATTCTATATGTGATTATAAAATCATATTTTTCTAAGCTTTGCCCTCAAACAGTTAAAAAATGTTCAACAAATTTTTTGACAAAGTTTGTGTAGCTTCAAGAATAGCATGTAAAGCTTCCAAATCATAAGAATAACTTGTGTTGCTTCCGAATCATTTTATTCTCTCTTTCTAGTCTAATTCTTGAGTTATCTTGAATAATTAGTTTTACTGCATTCGATTATGTTGCTCATTTCCATTTCTTGTTGTCATTTATCTCTCCTTTATGGTTCAATACACTTGGAATCAAGATTTAAAGTCTCGATTCGTGCCCAGGTTTCAGTCTTGGACCAGAACGATATGATTTCAGTATTATATCGTGTCATGCCCATAAAGTTTCGATATTTGTTAAATATATAATATATTATTTAAAAATAAAATATTTAACATAAATATTTAAAATATAAATAATATAAAAATAATCTTTTAAAAATGAAAATAAAATATGAAAATAGATACACCAACAACCAAGACTTATCCCACTAGATGGGGTCGGCTATATGGATCATTTTAAAGCATTGAACTCTATCTCCTATTATATCATCATCTATACTTAAATACATTTTATTTTATTTTATTGTTACTAACTAAGTCTTTTTTGATTTTCGTCTTCCTCGTTTGATATGCATTTTTGTCATAGTTTCCAATCTTAAACCTATCTCTCGGAATTTTTTCACAATAAATGTAACTCCGACTTGTTGGTCCCTAGGGTAGTTTTGATTTGATCAGTTTAGTTAGGTTAGTTTCTGTGTTGGTCTAACCCTTATGTCTAAGTATGTAGGAGCTTAGTAATACAAGAAGTCAAGCGAAAGACGCAGCGGACGAGAAGGATGGCGCGGGAAAGAGCCAACGAGTACCGGACGCAGAGCTACGGAATAGTACACCAGCAAATGAGAAGGACGTGTGCGACATTCCGAGGGACGAGAAGCCGGGAAGGAAGGTCGCTCGAGGAAGGATGGAAGTTGGATTCGAGTGAGCCCTATTCCAGATGTCCGAAATCACCCAGAAGACCGCAGAAGAAGCCGGACCAAGTCCAGGCACCCGGAACCGATTTCGCTCTTATCTGGTCCACGTTGACGAGTTGTTCGTAGGGATAAAGTTTGACCACTTAGGGCCGCCTAGACGGGTCCGGGCGCCCCGAATAGCAACGAAGATAAAACTTCCGAGCTATAAATAGAGCTCTGGTTTTCCAGTTTCATTTATTCCAAACACTTGTATCTTCTCTGTCTTAAGCTGTAAAGTCTTTAGCGCTTCAAAAATCTGTACGAGGCCTCTTCGCCTCCGACATAGGAAAATTCTACTAGAGCTTCAACCGCCTTGGAGTAGCAATCCCCTGATTGCGATCCAAGTAAATCCTTTCTAATCTCGTACTCTTTTCAATTCTAGTTTATTTAATATTATTGTGTTTGGTTTAAGTTAAGCTTAATTGTGTCCGAGTTAGGTTTACTAATCGGCCCCAACGGTCCAACACGACTCTCTCTCTAATGCTCTAATTTCTTATTTTATCCATCCTCGTATGTCCACACATCCACCTTAGCATCCTCATCTCTACAACTCTCATCTTCTGCTCATGTGCTCAAGTCATAGCCCAACATTCAGCTCTATATAACATAGCAGGTCTAACTACGATTTTACAGAAAGTATTTTACGGTCACATAAAACACCTGATGTTATCCTCCATTTCAACCATCCTGCTTGTATTCTACGTAAGATATCTCTCAATCCCTTCATCATTTTGCAAAATTAATTCTAAATATTTAAAGCTCTCAATTTCAGACAACTCGTCATCTCCTATCTTAACAATTATCTCATTATATTTAATATTGCTAAACTTAAACTTCATATATTCTATCTTTATTCTATCCTAAAATCTCTCTCTTTTAGTGTTTCCGGCTAAGATTCTAGGTTAACAGTTACTCCTTCAGTGTTTCATCTACCAAAATAATATCATCTGCAAACAAAGTATGTCTTGAATATGCATAGTGAGTTCGTCCATAATTAGTATAAAAAGCTAGGGACTTAGCTTATCTTTGATGTAATCCTATCTTTATTGAAAATGCTTCAATTACTCCGCCTGAAGTATTTACTTTGCCATGACATTCTCATACATATGCTTAATTAGTTCAACATATGTTATACCGACAACTCATTTCTAGAATTCTCAATATAATTTCTCTTAGCACTCTATCATAAGCTTTTTCTAAATCAATGAATTATATGTGTAATCTTATTTTTACTTCCGATATTTTTCAATTAGTTGTCTAAAAAAATGTATAGTTTCTATTGTCAACCTTCCATGAACCCATATTGATTTAAATATGAAAATAAATAAATTAATAAATAATTTATTATATTTTAAAATAAAATAAATATATAATTAATTAGATAATTTTATTACGGTTAATAAAAGCTCTTTATATTTTCCCAATCTTAGCTAGGAGTTGATTAAAATAATCAACCTAAGTTTTAATTAAAAAACACTCAACTCACTCGCGACGTGAGATAAGACGCGCGACTAAACCACGGGCGTGAGTTCGCGCGACTTTGGTGCGGCCGCGGGGTCGCGCGACTCCTTTGGGGCGGCCGCGGGGGTCGCACGATCACTACGCGATCGTAGTGGAGGCATCGCCGACTCCGCAGCAGATGTAGGGGTCGCATGACCCCTCCACAGCGGTCGTAGGGTCGCACAGTGCCTCCGTTGCTACTGCGGGAGTCACACGACGCCTCCACTACAACTGCAAGATCACACAACACGGGGCCTAGTGCCGAGGTCGTGACGATGTCGGTGGGCGGACGGAACGAGATGTTTCGTCCATTTCGACCCGTTTGGCACGGTATTTTAACCCTTGCTTAGAATTTCCTCCAAGTTAGTTAAACTTTTGAAATGAATTGTTTTTGGATTTGAGTTCTTGATTCTAGAGCTAACATAAGTTAGTTGAGTGGAAAAGGATTACTCTAGCGACAACAAATGAAGAAGCAAAAATAGGAGAGTCAATTGAACAATATACTTTGAGACAACACTAGGAGAAATGAAGGGAACTTTAAAAAGTATGTAGTAGCCAATAAAGAAGTAAAAAAAGCAATGAGTAATGTCAAGAATGAAACTTTTGAACACTTGTACAACTATATACAAACGAAGGGAAAAAAGACATTTACAAAATAGTAATGTGAGAGAAGAAGATAAGAGATCTTATCCAACTAAGATACATTAAAGATGAAAGTAATAAGGTACAAGTGAATGATGAAGAAATAAAAGAACAATGAAAATTGTATTCTCATCAATTTTTTAATTACAATTAGACATGTTATGTTATATGAAGCTGAATATTGTCTTATAACTCGAGCACAAGATCAGAAGATAAGAGCCACACAGTTCGTCAAGGTGGATGTGTGAAAATACAAGGATAGACGGGATAATAAATAAGAACATTAGAGAGAAAATCAGTTGCACTTATCGAGGAAAAACTTTGGGAGACACATTTAACATGGTCTAGATATGTAGTTGGACAACTAATAAATACTCTAGTTAGGCGATGTGAAACTATGACAAATACACACATTAAAGGAAGAAGAGAAATTTAAAAAAAAAAAAATTGATTAGCAACGATAAAACAGAATAAAATTTATTTGAACATACATAATGGTATAGTAGGGGATAAAACTCAATAGAGTAAAAGGATCCATATACCCCACCCCACCTAATGAGATAAGGTTTTGTTGTTATTTTTTTGTTCGAAACCTCTTTGATCTTCAATGGATTTTTTTTTTCCGTGACTAATTTTTAATTGTTTTTATAATTAGGTTAGTCATATTATCATTTTATTCACATGTATGGCACTTCCTGATCATTATTTTACATTATCTTAGTGATGATGGCCAACTTGATTGTTCTCGTACAGTTCTAAATGAGCTCAAGGTGATCTTGAACATCCTCAACTTCTCGCTCACCAAGGCATGCATCTAGAGACTCATCTTCTAGTCCACCACCCAACATGACACCACAATTAAAATCCCTCCAAACAAATCATGCTACCGTATTAGGTTTTCTTGCATACTTGGCAGCACAACATTAGGGTTGCAATTTCAAATTAAAAGGCAGATTCATTTGCTTAATGTGTTTCCATAAATGATCAACACTATGAAGCTTTCATCCAACGAAACAATGAAAAATTGCAAATCTTAGGAATAAAGATGAAGCAATTTTGAATATATAAGCACACAACACAAATACACATAATATATGCATGGACAGACAAAAATATAGTCACCTACTGGTTTGGCATCAACCTGATAGATATAGCCCAGTATGTACGGTACTGATTCAGATCATGATATGGCTGAAGTTTAACTCAACTTACCACAAGTATACAACCTACTAATGAGTGTATCAGACACAGAAATTTGGGCACAGATTTTAATAATGCTGTCAAATCATCTTGGCGGGTTAGAAAATCTCCAACCCAACCCAAGGCGAATTGCGGATTAGGCGGGCCAACCCACGAATATATATATATATGTGATTAAAATTTTTAAGTTTGAATCATGCTTTAGACTCTATTTGCTATTTTAATTTTAATTTGTAATTCTAATGACATTCATAAAGGTATGAACTAGGCAGTTATGCTTGGATTACCGATTATTAGTTTCTAAGATGATATAGTTAGAATTCTAATGTTTTTCAGTGTAAAAAATTTATAATATCCTTCATAGTTATCCAAGGTATGAACTGTAGATCTCATTGTGTTTTTTAGGTTTCATCATATGACAATGCTAGATTCAGTGATAAAAAAAGATGATAATGTTTCACCCCAGACACCCCTCCAATGCTAGATTTATAATTGATATGTTAAAGCAAGTAATAGTGGATATGGGATACAAAAGAAAGGTGGCTTGGCTTGCTTATCGCATGGCATTAGATATGCTTGCTAAGTCAGTAGGTCTTTGAGTAGGAGCTACGTTCATCTGATTTGCATAGAAAAGTCTATTTTGTCCAATTTTGTGCATGCCAATTATTAAAAAGGTATAAAAAATAATTCTACATATGAATTTCAAATTCATTTTTTTTACTCAACCACAGGTCAATCCAAGTCCGCCGCAGGCTGACTCACATGGATCGGGGGCCTAGGCAGGTTGGCCCGCTTGGACCCACCTTTAAATGGGTTGGTAAAATTTCAACCAACCCATTTAAATTGTTTGGCGGAGCGGGCAAACCCGACGAGTGCAACCCAAATTAATGGCTCTATCCTTGATCTAAACAACGAAAAATTGTAAATCTTAAAAAGAAACACAAAGACAAGTTTGAGAGAATTTTGATTCTGAAGCATTAATGTGTTGGAATGAGAGGTCGGAGCTTATGAAAATATTGAACAACATCAATGCCCCTATTACGTAGATTCACTGACTAAAATTGGGTATTCACCTACTGGTTCATCATCAACCTGATAGATATAGCACAGTACATACTGTAATTGATTTCAGTTCATGATGCAACTAAAGTTTAACTCACAACATTCACAGTTATACAACCTGCTAAAATGTGTAAATGGAGTTAGACTAATTCATATTTATTCAGTTATTAAAGTAGTTGGTAGTTCTTAGCGTACTTTAAATAGGCTAGCATTGCAACACTTGAATATCAAGACAGGGTCAGACTCTGGAAATTGAAATGAAATCAATTGAAGTTAAGACACTATACCAGGAAAGAACAACCACTGGATGCTGTGATTCATCTGATACATCAGAAAACCCGTCTTGTATTGCTTCTGGAATCTAACCATCACACAGATAAAAAGTAAATATGTTGAGAAATTGATTATGACATTAATAAACCATCCACCCCACTTTGACTAACTTGCACCAAGTGTTGAAAAGTATTGCATTTGCCATGAGCTTTAGTCATTCATTGGTGTTACAGTTTTAGTATTTTCATTATATCCATAATGGCAGTAGAAATGAATCATTGTTCTAAAGTTTTTCAAGTGGCTGCATATTACTTCCAATCTTTAAACTTTGGAATATTGTTGTAGAGATTTTGGAGTGGCTGCATCTACCTATGCAGTGGTTCACTGCACTGCAGCATATATGCATATCCAATCATGTTGCCATAATTTTTTTGTCTACCCGAGAGGAAGACAGCTCAAATCAAATGACGGAGGAAAAGCAGTTATTTCCTTTGACTATTTTGGAGAGAACAAAAAATAAGGGAAAAGAACAGCACAATTTCTCTTTTTTCCCCATTTTTCAAGTCAAAAAAGTAAGGACATCCTTACCCTCTCACTGCTTTCCCCTCTACCTTGCCAATCCTCTTCCTTTCTGTTCCCTCTTTCTGCCATCACATAAACACAACCTCTTTGATACTTCAAGACTAATTTTGGACATAGTTGAGTGCTAGAAATCTGGAAATTGTTTGTAATTTCATTAATGATTATATGTTGTGTAAAATATTTCAATATTTTAATAGACTTTTTAGTTTAATAATGTCATAATTGATATTTAAACTATATTCACAAATATATTTAATACTTTCATGTAATTTTTAGAAAGTATTTCCATTTTTATGTAATTTTAAAAATATGCATGCCCTATTCACTATTTTGTGACGAACAAATAGATCTGCACCATACTAAAATCTAGCTCACTACTAAATTTGATAAATCAGAAAATATAACTGAACAGAATAAAAGGATAGTAATCTGTGGAAAGACTAGTTGACCATTTGTTAAGCAAAGTGCAAAATGTCAGGAACAAAATTAGCTCATGATTTTGTATTCCTAATATTCCCCACTCGTAGGCACATTTTAAAAAGCCATCAGGTGTAAACTATGGCTGTTCCACAGGCTAAACTGCAAGAAGAATGTGAATGTCAGACAAGGAACCCAAGCAGAAAACCCATTCATCTCAAAGCAACCCTTATTCTGCCAGCATTTTCTCCTCCGGACCACATAGAGACACAATGTAAGATATGACAATTAAATATTAAGTATTATTTGAGAAAATAACCTTATTAGATTTTTTTGGTAATTTTTAGAAATTTTTCGGGATTTAAACAGAGTCTGTATGACACGTTTAAGAGGATAAATCTATTAGGCTTAAGGAAAGCCGGTTTCGAATACCCCTTAAGTGGGAGTTGATTTAATTAATTAAACTAAGGTTTATAATCATTAACCTAGGTATATATATAATTAAAACCTAAGTTTTACTCGGAGGATTTCTTTTTCCCCGATCCTCACCATTAGACGCCCCGTCCTCACGCATCGTCGCTTGATCGCACCCATCGCCGCCCGAGCACGTCAGTGCGATCAGACCGGCAACGATGACGTCGGCCCTCTCGTCCTCTTCCAGTGTCCCCAGTTGCCCTCTAAGGTCGTGCCCTAGCATCGCTGCCTCGATCCACTGGACACCGCTGCCCGTCTCCCACTGTCGTCTTCGCCGCCGCCAACCCCGTCGGGTGTCATCGTCGCCGAAAGGGTCGGTTGCACTCCCTCATGTCTTTCTGCCCTAGATCTTCACCACCGCCCTCTCTTTGGGAGTCCAGCAAGGCGACATCGGAGCGCTGCCCTCTTCGCTTGCGTCGAACCACAACCACCATGGCCAACATCGTGGCTACCACGGCTAGCCACCTGCCCTGGACTCAACGGGTAGCAAAACCTTCTCGATGCCCCTCTCATGGTCACTGTGATCAATGGATTCTACCAGCAACCCAGCTCATTGCCACCCTAGCTCCCCGATCCCAGCCCATTGCCACCCTAGCTCTCTGATCCAATGTCGGTCACGGTGAGCTGTTGGAGCAAAGATCAGCCGCCAGAGAAGAAAAGAAGCCTTAGGGTAATGCATTTCTATACTTAACTAATAACTAGTTTCATTCATTTAATCTAATAGATCATTTGGGTTTGCTGGCATTGACAATAGGGTGAACTAGTTAAACCGTGAGGAAGAAACTTTAATGGTGTTAGGGGTTGAGCAACTCCTAATAATGATAAGATGAAGAGTTTATGTGGTGAAATTTATGGATTTGAGCTTAATTGTTTGGTTAAGGGACTGTTGATTCATATTTTGATTGGATTAATTGGGGCTTGATTCATAATGAGTTGATTAATCTATACTTAATTGAGGGACTGTTGATTTATATTTTGATTGGATTAATTGGGGCTTGATTCATAGAGTTGATTAATCTATATAATTGATAATCTGGATTGATTTGGATTTGTATCAAATTTGGAATGTGTTAATCTGTTGATGATAGATTGGATTCATGTGGTTCTTTATTTGCGGTATCGAATGGATTTAATTAAGGATTCATGGATTGAGTTAAACTTAATTGGATTAACGATTTTGGTTAATTATCATATTTAATGGTTAGTATTTGACCATGATGTTAGTGCGTATGTTGGATCAATTTGTAAATGGGTTCTACATGGATCAATTGAGGAGTTGATGATGTTGGGCAAAACCTAATTCGACCAATGGAATTAATGAATCGAGGTTAATCATATCGATTAGGGTTTTTCCTAATCAGTTTGGATTTTGGGTTTAGCTAGTTATTGCATATATGATTAACTAAATTATGCATTATATGA
>JBAMIE010203926.1:0-10831 GCA_037177295.1 Kaempferia parviflora
AAATATCCAAACTCCTTGGCTGTGGTATCCAAAAGTTTGATGGTATGATTCAGTAACTCAACACCTCTATATTTAAGATAATGTTGTATACCATCTTTGTTCTTATAAATAGATACTAAAATGATGGCTAACAACTTCCATGTTACACAATGTTACCTTGTTTTTTGAATCTAATTGGAACCATATCAACCATTATTGGATTTTAACTAATTGAGCATGTACAATTGCATAAATTTTAGTGCTATGCATGTTAAATACCTTGCATCAAATTGTACACTTAGTTTAACCTTGTAATACCTGGTAACTAGTTTAATATCTGCACGGCGCAGAGGAGAGAAGAACTATTTCATCAGTAAACAACAAACAAAATTCTTTCAATCGATCACTACAACATTATCAATTACCCAGAATTACTTCCCACCATCTTCTGACCCAAAATATATTTACAAATTTAAGAATATTAAGTATAAGCAATTAATTAACTGTCCTGTTATAAGCGAATAGAATAAATATAATTCAATTGCTTCTAATAGCAGAAAAAATCTATTTATATATTAATCTTGATGTATTTTATTTTTTGTGATACTCAATTGGGAACATAGCAGTTGCTTCATTATACAATTCTTTTTGATTTTTCCTCTTGTGTTTGCTCATCAAAAGTGATTCCTTGACTGCCTTCTCTGTCATTAGGAACAATGAAATCATCTCATTGTCACTTTCTCTTTGAGTATACAGAAAGCAAAATGGAAAACATACCTGAAAATCAAATATTTACAAGAAAAAATTAAAATTTTAAATCACATTTGTTCCTGGTAGCTAAATGGATTAAATAATCACCGCAATGAATTATGAAACATGCAATCAACAATTATTCTGTTCCTGGTAGTTGTCCACGATGCCTTCTGGGCCAATCCTTTAAGCAGGCTGTCTTCATTTTACCATATCTCAATGTGCGAACTTGATTGATCTCCAACTCCTCCCTGTGCCATGTCAACATTTGGTCTGTGGATGCACCACTACTTTTGCTCATCAAGGTTATTTTTCTTCTTCAAACTGCCATTGATTACATAGAGCACCTCTTTTGCTTGATCTTCTGTGGATTTTGGGGCTTCTCCCCAATATAAGAATTTACAAGTGCGCGAAAGGAAACAGAGAAAAGGGATCTCTTTCTCTTGATCTTTTCAATGAAGCTCATTCTCCTTTGCACTTGGAGCATCATTCATTGTCATCTTCTATCTCCTAGGTGACCCTTCTTCAGACTGCTTTATAGAAGTCCTCAAATCAGTGGGGATCCATCAATGATTGTGGATCTTGAGGATGGATTAATCACAGTGGTGCTCCACACTGATTAGCTGATGTTCTGATGATGTGTAGCTTGGGTTGGCATGGTGGAACATGGAGAGAGTGTTCGGTGGGTGGTGAAGATTGTGTAGTTGTGTGTTTGGGGAGGATCTCACCACACACTAGACAGTTAATGTTCAATCTGATTGAGTGTTGCATGGGATGTAGGACAATAGCATCCTTTTCTTCTTTGTATCTGTGAGCAAGCTGTGTTCCTTGGGCCTGTTGCTTGGTCTGAAGGAGAGTGCTTGAGTGAGGTGAGTTCGAAGGCAGAGGGAGTTGGTCAGCAGCTTCACCAGAGTGGAGTGGGGATTGACATCCAAGATTGTGAGGAAGAATATAAATAGCAAGAGGAGCAAGATAAAGCTCAGCCAAGGAATTGAAAGGAACATGGAGAGTGAGAACTAAAGCAATACAGATGTTTTTATTCAATTAAAGCTGTTAGCATGGAATGCCCTTCACTGATAAGGCTGGAAATCTGGGATGAAAAAAGGAATGGATACATTGCCATGTATAAATTCAAAACTTTTGTAAAACGAAAAGAGAAGCAGGCTTCATGTTCTGTTTTATTATTAACAGATAGATTAGTAAACATCGGTATTGTTTTTAGACCATCATTGGATAAGTTCTTACTATCTGCACTAGTGGCAGTGTAATTGAATTTAGACCCTTGATTAAAATTTGGAATGTGCATTCCGGAATATTTTATTCGACTCCGGAATGTGCACTTGTTATAAACAAAGATATTATTTGCACTTCTTAACAAGTTGCAAACTTCTACAGATTTTTTGTTTTAGTATCTTTGTAGTGGTTTGTTTAAAAAAAAAGATGATAACTCATATAAATATTACACTTTCTGTTGCTGATTTTCTTGAACTTTTCCTGAATTGGCTTTTAAGATCGATATTCATAGTTATTGGCATTGTTTTACATGTTGACAGCTTCTAAGAAACCCAAATCCTCAAATGCAAATTTTACAATGATGTATTTACCTTTGGTTGGTCAATTTTGTTATTATTATTATTATTGTTTTTTAAAAGGATTTCATCTATTTTAATATTTGTTTGAATGATAGCTGAATTTTTCATTTATGACTTGGAAAAGTTCAGATGTTTTAACACATTATCTTTCTTTTTTACCCAAGTTAATACACAAAATTTCAACGGATGTGTGAATCTGTCTGATCTGATTCTTGTTTTGATTGATAGCTACAACGGCGATGAACGTGCTGAACTTTGCCCTTCTTAACAATAAGCCTATTCGCATTATGTATTCGAATCGTGACCCTAGCATCCGCCGAAGTGGGGCAGCAAATATATTCATAAAAGTAATGTTCCATTTTCTGTGTGTTTTTTTTTAAAACTTTATACTGTACAATTTGTTAATTTTTTTGTTATCACATCTATTTACACATTTTGGCACATCTTTAACATGTTCTTTTTTACTTATCAGAATCTAGATAAAACAATAAACAACAAAGCACTACATGAAATCTTTTCGACATTCGGAAATATTCTTTCATGCAAGGTTGCTACAGATGCATCTGGTCAGTCAAAAGGATATGGTTTTGTACAATTTGATCAAGAAGAATCTGCACAGACTGCAATTAGTAAGTTAAACGGCATGTTAGTTAATGATAAACTAGTTTTTGTTGGACCATTCCTCCGGAAGCATGAAAGGGAAAACCTTTTAGATAAGACAAAATTTTCTAACGTCTATGTCAAAAACCTCTCTGAGTCAACTACAAAGGAAGATCTCGAAACTATCTTCGGCAAGTATGGGAAAATTACTAGTGCTGTTGTTATGACGGACGGGGAGGAAAAATCAAGGTGCTTTGGCTTTGTAAATTTTGAGGATTCAGATGCTGCTGCTCAAGCAGTTCAAGAACTCAATGGACAGAAATTTGATGAAAAAGAGTGGTATGTTGGAAAGGCACTGAAGAAATATGAAAGGGAAATAGAACTAAAGGAAAAATTTGACCAGAGTGCAAAAGAAACAGTCGACAAATACCAAGGGCTCAACTTATATCTAAAGAACTTGGATGATAGTATTGGAGATGATAAGCTGAGAGATTTGTTTTCTGGTTTTGGTACAATTACTTCTTGCAAGGTATTATGTGCTATCTCTATTGGGAAATTTGTGTGTCTATTAATGTGTTAGGACCTTCTCATTGTTATATGTGATATATCATCGAATCATAGGTTATGCGGGAACCAAATGGTGCAAGTAAAGGTTCTGGATTTGTGGCTTTCTCAACTCCAGAAGAGGCATCTTATGCAGTAAGATCTTTATGTCTCCCATGTTCTCTATCTCAGTACCTAACAAATATGAATGATAGTTATAACATTTTGTTGCTTTGCGGTTTTATACAGCTTGCAGATATGAATGGAAAGATGGTTTGCGGGAAGCCACTCTATGTTGCACTTGCACAGCGTAAAGAAGACAGAAGAGCTAGGCTGCAGGTATTATGAACTCTATGAATTCTCGTCAATGGTAATAAACAAGTTTGTGAAGGCATCTACTTCTGCTGCAGTCTTTGACAGATGTCTGAACATGGTGTCATAGATTCTAATCTACCACGGTCCTTGATTTGACTGCATATTATTGTTATGATCCTTTTATCCTCATAGCTTCTTTGAGGTTTTTTTGTGAGGATTATAACTAAAACCATTAGAATCAACACTGCTATAAAATTATGTGAATTTTCGTATCTTCCTTATTAGAAGCCAAATACAAATTGGAGGAAATCTTTATTTTATTTTTTCAGTTATGCATTAAGCAATTTTTGCTTTTTTATTTTAAAACGCTTATTATGTTCTCCGAGCTTGGTATCCATCCTAATAGTGTTCCATTATTTCCAGGGATTTATCTGACTTGCTAATTTTAATAAATGTGATGCTCGTTGAGCAATATACTCACTGCTGCTCATTTGTTTTGTCTTACACTGGACTATGCATGCTTCTTATGTTGCCTAATTTACAGGCACAGTTTTCACAAATACGACCTGTAGCAATGACTCCTACTGTTGGTCAGCGTGTTCCTATGTACCCTCCTGGTGCTCCTGGTCTTGGGCAGCAAATATTTTACGGTCAAGCACCTCCTGCCCTTATGCCACCACAGGTAACTATATCTACTGTTATGTAATTCAAATTTTTTCACTTGTTTTTTGTTCTTCCATATCAACTATATTCAAGAATTAGATACCTCTGTTTTTTTTCCACAATCGCATAATGTAACACTAAATTATTTGTGATAAATATCATCGTTATCTACTATAATGTTACGTTAGTGGTGGGACTCTTTTAGATGTTCATGCATTTTAATGTCGATTTAAAGTTTATATTTGGTCAAAGTTTCAAACTCTCTACCCAGCCTGGTACTTATATGTTACATGATGGTTTGTAATAGAACTCCATAATGGATCTATTATTTTTTTGTATGCTCGATGAACAACTAACGTTTTTCTTTGTACTAGGAGGTGCACGTTAGTGAAAAGTAGGGAAAAACTGTTTGTGCTGTGTAAATGTCCAATTTACTTGAATCAACTTTCCCCCCTTTATATATGAAATTAAATTACTGTCACTGATATGATGGTTTGTGTGGAGACATTTGTTGTCTTGATGGCATATGAGGCTTGGAGGGGGAAGGACATTGTAGACATTCCTAAATATTGGAAGGATATAAATTTTAATGGCAAAATTTTTAAGGGTGCTTTAGGTTTCATTTTTTCCCATTGGGGGTCCTAGGTTTTGTATTTTCCCAAAGTATGCGCCACACCCGCATGTGAAAAGCCCTAAGTTCCCTTTAAACCAACCTAAATTAACTAGTTTCCTTAACTTGCCCGCTTAAGCTTGTTCGCTTGGTCAATATTATTGTAGCTTTGTAATCCCCTCAAAATAATATTTCTTTTCACAAATCCTAGCTTAAAATTTGAACTTTTTTATCTCCTAGCTGTAGATGGACTTCTCTCTTTTTTTTCCCCTCCAATCAATACTATTATTTTTCTCCATGTATTTGTGATTTCATTTTATGTATTCATGCTTGTTGTGATTTATTTAGAAACATGTTTTTCTTTTGTTTAAATGCCATTTTCAATTTCTCTCTTTGTTGATGACCTTAATATATAATTTGATCGAGCAATTGAATTGATATTGTGCTCTCTTTTTGTACGAGTTATTTAGGTCCATCTAGTAGTTTGACCAAAGTTGTCAAATTTCACAAGCGAACACTTTGTTGTTACCTTTATTTTCTAACTTGGACCACTTTAGTCTTTAGGTTCTTTTAGTAATATTGACTAAATTTTATAAATGAGTCGTATGTTGTCCTTGGAGTTATAGTGTTATTCCATGCTCTCATTTATACTGTTTGAGTGCCACAAGATCATCTAGTAGTACTAGTAGTTTCAACCAAATTGCTAGATTGGCTAAACATTTCGAATTTCAAAGTTGATCTTTTTAAGTTGAGTTCCTCAGGCTCCAGAGAACACAACAAAGGATCATTTTTGGAGATTGACCAATTGGGGTTCATGCAAACTTGTTAGATAACTTTATAAGACTTAAACAACATGAATGTGGCATGAAATGATTCTAAAGTCTTTAGAAATCAAATGACAAAACATAAAAAAGTTTTTTTTTAATCAGGCAGTTTAGGTTTATCTAACAGATTTTGTACAAACTGTTAGATTATCTTAGAGGACACAAACAACAAAAATTAGTGCATAGAATGACTTGAGGCTTCTAGGAACACAATGGAGGTATTATTTTTTAAATGTGATTTGGCTAGTTCAGATTCATCTAGTGTTGAACAACAAAAATTAAAGCATAGAATGTCAGGGGATACAATAAAGGGCTTATTTTTTAAAATGAGTAAGTTTTGGTCCATATAACAAATTTGACTAAAAATGTTAGATAATCTTCTAGGACTTGAACAATAGAACAATAGAAACGAGAACATAGAATGATTTTGAAAGCTCTTATGAAATAATAAATTGCTCATTTTTAAAAAATTTAGATAGCGCTTGATTTCATTTTTATTTTCTGAAAAACATGCCTTTTTTGTTTTCGTAGAAAATGATTTTTAGACATTCTCTAATTTCCCATAAACTGCTCTCTATTTTTTAGAAAATGCGTGTGGAACTTGCCAACCAAACAATGTTTTCCCTTATTTTCTCTTTTCTTAGAAAATAAAAATGGAAAATAACTAAACCAAACACAGCCTTAACTTTTTTAGATTTATCTAAGTTCAAATAACATAAATGAGCATATAGAATAACTCCATGGGTTTCAGGCAACAACAAAGGGATTTGAAATTTGACCAGGATACATCTGTTTTGGTTAAAATTGCTAGATGGCTTTCCAGGACTCAGATGAGAGATATGAGATCATAAAATGATATTAAAGGCTTTAGGGAACATAATAATGATTCATTTTTGAAAATTAGGAATTTAGGTTATCAATCAGTGTTTGCCAACATTGGTAGATGGCCTTTGAAGAATCAAATAATTAAAGTAAGAGAACAGAATGATTTCAAAGTCTTTATAGAACATTACATAAATCTTTTTTGAAATGTGACTAACTTTTTGCTATTTAGATATCACTGCTAGATGTCCTTCAGATTCAAACAATAAAAATTAGAGAATATAATCACTCCAAAAGTTCCTGAAAACATAGCGAAGATATCAATTTTACTTTAGAGTTTAGATGCTTCAAAGAAAATAACAGAGGATAATCGAGTGATCATTTGCTTTCAAGGTGGTTTCCTTGTAGATTGGCCCAATTTAAACTCATTGTGGGCCTGAGAGAATCTCATCTGTTGGCAGTAGATCTGCAAGGGGTTTCTAGAATAGTAGTTATTGATGGGGCTTGGTGAACGACTTGTCAGATTTTTATTTGGCAGACAGTTGACATGTTTAGGTAGGATATTTGTGCTTTTCAGATGTGGATGGAGCGCCTTTTAGGCAAAAACCAAGTGCGGGGCACTTGCTAGGGAAAAATGAAACCCATGGGAACACTTTTTTAATTATGCCTTATTTTTATTTGTGGTTGCAGTGATGTACTGTTATGAAACTAACACTAATCATATTGTTGTCTCAATTTTGCATTTTGTTCCTTAAAATTTTCCAAGCGCTGTTTCATCTAGGGTTAAACCACAAAAATTAAAGCATAGAATGTCAGGGAATACAATAAAGGGCTTATTTTTGAAAATGAGTTAGTTTAGGTCCATATAACAAATTTGACTAAAAATGTTAGATAATCTTCTAGTACATGTTTAGGGTTGGTTTAGAGGACATTTGTGCTTTTCAGATATGGCTGGAGTGCCTTTTAGGCAAAAAAAAAAAAAAAAAAAAAAAAAAAAAACCAATTGCGGGGTACTTGCTTGGGAAAAATGAAACCCACGGGGACAGTGGTAATTTTGCTGTATTTTTATTTGTAGTTGCTGTGACATACTGTTATGAAAGTAACACTCTAATCATATTGTTGCCTCGAATTTGCATTTTGTTCCTTAAAATTTTCCAAGTGCTCTGTTTTATCCTTATTCTTTTCACCCTGTCACCGAATGATGTTTGCTACAAATTATTTTTGTGATCTTGATGATATGTGAGTCCTTAATGGGAAAAAGGATTGTAGAGATGTACGCTTCCTATTGGATGGTTCTGAACTTAATTTTGTGTTTGTGGAAATATGTTGAATCGTATTATTGCTCATGGTATTTTTGCCATATCTTGTAGAATGGCACATTTCATTTTATTACTGTAAATATTAACATGATGGTTTTGTTTACAGCCTGGATTCGGTTTCCAGCAGCAACTTATACCTGGAATGCGGCCTGCAGGAGCACATATGCCCAATTTCTTTGTGCCCCTTGTCCAACATGGTCAGCAGGTGCACCGTCCTGGTGGCAGACGTACTGGAGCAGGACCAGTGCAACAAACTCAGCAGCCAATACCCTTAATGCAGCAACAGGTCAGTAAAAATCTACAGGCTTCAGGAATTGAAATTCCAAGCTTTGTGACAACTTGAAATTCTTTGTTCATTAATTAATGTAAAATAGAGTTCACTGATCATATTATTGTGGGAAGTAATGCAAGCAATGAAATTAGTTTCTTAACCTGAGTTGATAATTTAGTGGAAATCTTAAATAACTGGAAGAATGGGAAATAGACATTGTTAAATGTGTTCACACTTCAGTCAAGCTCTAGCGATGTGCACTACAGCATTTTATGCTTTGCATTAAAATCTTTTTGCTCCAATGTTGATCTACCAGATGCTTCCAAGGGGACGAGTTCAACGTTATCCAACAGGTCGCAACATGCCTGATGTTCCTATGCCTGGTGTTGTTGGCGGCATGCTCTCACCTTATGACATGGGAGGTTTGCCTATGCGAGATGTTGGCATGTCTCAACCTGCTCCCATTGGAACATTGGCTTCTGCTCTTGCAAATGCTGCTCCTGAGCATCAAAGGATGGTAAGTCTTTTCAATTCATGACAAATCTATTCTGACATAGTAGATGTTGGAGCTTACAATGTGGCTTTTATGTTAATATCTACCACTGTTTCAGTCTGGTGGATTTTCCAAACTCAGTTGTGTTCTTATGTAATTTAATTAAGTTCCATGAAAGAATATTCTACTGTTATTTATTGGTCATATACAGATGCTCGGCGAGAACTTGTATCCACTTGTGGAGAGCATTGAACATGATCACGCAGCCAAAGTTACTGGTATGCTACTGGAGATGGACCAAACTGAGGTGCTGCACCTGCTGGAATCTCCAGATGCTCTGAGGGCTAAAGTCGCAGAGGCAATGGAAGTTCTGAGGAGCGTCGCGCAGCAGCAGGGCAATGCACCAGCTGATCAGCTTGCTGCACTATCACTCAATGATGGTATCGTCTCATAAGGTGATGGGTTGGGAGAGATTTGACTGGAGACTCTTTTGGTTGTGACAAACAGTTATAGTCGGTTTGCTTGGCTTTTTTGTTTACGACTGGGTTTGAGTTTGGTTTCAAGATCATTAACCATGCTATTGTTAACTTAACTGTGTCGGTAGAATTAATGTTGGATTTTAGGTTTTCATATTAAGTTTGTGTTCCTCGACCTCTGCCTCTTGCTGATGCTTGCCTTCGCTTGTTCTTCCGGACGATTTAATGTTTTGAGTCCACCGTTTTATCTAAGTTTTTTCTCTGGATCTCATTAAAAAACAATAACACATTAGTGTGCCTAAGCATGTTTCATGCAGTATGAGGATGCTTGATGTACAAAAAAACCTTGGCCGTGTTGAGTTTGTTTTTGATGCATGCTTGCAGTATGATTCTTCTGGGTTGTGAATCGTGATGTGTTCATTGCGGAAGCTTCTGTTTATGCACAGTTTAGAGAAGTTCCTATTGATTAATGAAATTTCAATTTTGCCATCATGGGCATGTCCAAAACTCGAAATTACTCAGGTATTCTAATCCATGTAATATAATTAAATTAAATAATCTAATCCATATAATTAACCTAATTAGTCTAATTAATTTAATACAATTAATCTAATTAATCAATTTAACATAACTAATCTAATTAACTAAATAAATCTAACTATTTTAATTAATCTAATTTAATTATTCTAATTAACTAAATTAAACTTATTATTTTAACCTATCTAATTTACTGAATTACCCTAACTAATCTAATTAATAGAACTAAACTAATTAATCTAATTAATTATATTTAATTAGTCTAATTATTATATTAGTTGAATTAAACTAATAGTTGATTTAGATTAGTTAAATTGAATTAATTAGATTAGTTAAATTGAGCTCTCAACTTATATCATATACACTCTATTTTATATTATGTCCACGTTGGGATTAATATGATTCATATCAAGCTTACGCATGAAGATTTTTGTCAATTCTTCTTTATTATATTGTAACACATTCGAGGAGCCAAAATAAACAATGGATAGTATATTTAAACTCTTTGATAATTCAATGAGTTCAAATATGCTATCCATTGTTTATTTTGGATTCTCAAAGATGTTACATTGTATTAAGAAAGATTCAACAAAACTTTCATATTAGGCCTAATATGGATCATATCAGGCGTAACGTGGACCTGATATGATCACATATCAGGTCCATACATGGGAATTTAGGATATTATATGATGTAAAGGAACTAATAACATTTTAGTTAATTCAATTTAGTTAATTTAACAAACTAATCTAAATAATTTAGTTAACTAAAGTGACATAATTAATCTAACTATTATAATTAATTTAAATAATCTAATAAATCTAATTTAATTAATGTAACTAATCTAATTCATTTATGTTTTACCATTAGATATCTTTAACATGAAATTTTGAATTTTGAATTAGCAATGCAAAGGAGAGTGGCCCAGGGTTGGAGTTCATTACATTGTTTATAGACAAAGTGGGTCCTACTTTGAGATAGAGATCACCACAAAAGTATTTCAAGGTCCATTCCTGTAAAACTTGACTAATTGTATA
>JBAMIE010203969.1:0-10827 GCA_037177295.1 Kaempferia parviflora
TACCAAACAAAAATAACTTTATCATACATTACCCAATATCCTCATCTAAAACATTACTATCATGCAACTTTATAATCTCTCAATAATCCTATCACACAACCAAACACTACCTAAATGTATTAAATAGGTAGCCTTGTCATCTTTACTAATCCGTAACACTGCATTAAATTTAAACATAAGCTAGTATCTTTTGCGAAATCTTCAATTGTTGAACAGTGCTGTAAAGTCCATCACTTAAAATTATACTAACTCATACATCGAACAACCATAATCACTTAAGTTTATCATACAAGTATTGTAGATTTATTGCGTTATCAGCTTAAGTTGTACTCAGATCTAACGTCAAGTCTAATTGGTGATGTAATAATCATAACTTATTCACGTTGCAGGCACAACTAATTGGCATGCAATACTCAGCGAAAATCAAAACTTATAACATGTATAATATTAATTTAAGGTCAAATGAACTATTTTGTCAGTAATTAAATAAACTAATGAACTATAACATTTAATCAAAATATATCAAACAAAAATCATACATAGGTAGCCTTACACTTAATAGATGCTAATCATAAATTTAATTTGGTGATGTAATGGCCAAGTGGACACAAATAATTGGAATGCAATAATCTATCAAAATCATGAGCTCTAGCATTCAATCAAAGTATATAATTTATTATTATTATTTTTTTGGTAATTAAGATATTCAGCTCTTCAAACCGACTAATCTAGAAGGTGACTGGCCGATCCCACGGAAGTTTCCCACTGGCCACTACGATAAATCAGGAAGCACTCGCAGAAGCCCATCCAAGCGGCCAATATTTTTAGAGTTGTCATCCCACTAGAGGGTCAATATATCATAGCTGAGATTTGACCCTTAGATACCTAGTTCCACTTGAAGGGTCTAACCGTTGCACCATTACCTGGGGACATCAAAGTATATAATTTAGCATATTTAACATATTGCGAGATATTACTAAATTCACTGTCCAAATCTACTTAAACCCATGGAGCTATATTAAGCCCATAGACATTTTTGCCTTTGACAATTATAGTAATCAACCGAAACCATAAACTATAGCATCCAATCAAAGTATAACATATGAATGTAATAAATAGGTAGCCTTGTCGTCTCTAATAATCCAGTAATTTGTAATACTGCATTAAATGTAAACATAAGCTAGTATCTTTTGCAAATTCTTCAATTGTTGAACAGTGATGTAGAGTCCATCACTTAAAATTATACTAGCTCATATGTCGAACAACCATTATCACTTAAGTTTATCGTGCAAGTATTGTACATTGATTGCCTAATCGGCTTAATTTGTACTAAGATTTAACCTCAAATATAATTTGTAATGTAATAGTCATAACTTATTCACGTTGGTATTCAACAAAAATCAAAAAGTAAAACATGTACAATATTAATTTAAGGCCCATCAACTATTTTGTTAATTAAATAAACTAATGAACTATAGCATTTAATCAAAATATATCAAATAAAAATCATACATAGATAGCCTTACACTTAGATGCTAATCACAAATTTAATTTGTGATGTAATAGTCGTAATGTTTTGGCCAAGTGGACGCAAAAAATTGGTATGCAATATTCTATCAAAATCATGAGCTATAGCATTCAATCAAAATATATAATTTCACATCTTTAACACAGATATCATTAAATTCGCTGTCCAAATCTACTTAAACACATGGACCTATATTAAGCCGATGGACATTTTCGCATTTGACAATTATAATAATCAACCAAAACCATAAACTATAACATCCAATCAAAGTATAAGTTGTATAACATATAAATGCCTTAAATAGGTAACCTTGCCGTCTCTACTAATCCATAAATACTACATTAAATGCAAACATAAGCTAGTATCTTTTGCGAAATTTTTGATTGTTGAACAGTGATGTAAAGTCCATCAATTAAAATTATACTAGCCCATATGTTGAACAACCATTATCATTTAAGTTTATTGTTCCTGTCTGCAGCAGGTGAATATGGACAACTGGTGGTAAGACTTGTACGCAACCTGTGAGATGACATGTGTGATGACCACAAGAGGACCTCGAGTGAGGGTAGTCCGAAACCACCAATCAACCTGCCAAGTCACCAAGAACGGGGAAAGAAGAAAACGTCATTCGACGGGTTGAGACAGGTCCCAATACAGCCACTCTGACACTCAAGTTAGTTAGGCGGTCCGAGAGTAATGAAACGAAGAGCAGTGGTAATGAACAGTGAGCAAAATGTGAGAGAATACCTGCATTTGCCGTCCTTCCCAAACTGTACAAACCAATTCTACACATAAGTAGTGGAAGCATTCACATTACACAGAGAATATTCTGCATGCCGTCAGAAGAGATATTAGACTGAAGGGTTGTTCGGGGCTTTCAGGCCAGATGGGCTTTGTTTTAGTAGTGGCCTTATCCTTTTCTGTCATCCTTGAGGAGAGGACACTGGACTGATCGGCCAGAGAGTCCGGTCATATCTTGAGAAGAGGGCCCGGGACACGACCAGCCAGAGAGTCCGATCGAACTTGAGGCCTCTGTGTTTGCCGACCGACTGTTGAGAGAACCCGAGCTGGACCCCTTCTAGACTTTGAACGCCACGTCGGCCATCATTTTTGATTTCAACCCCCGCTTGGGGGGGGTCCTATCCTATTCGCCATATCATTTATCATGCAAGTATTGTACATCGTTTGCCTAATCAGCTTAAGTTGTACTAAAGATCTAACCTTAAATCTAATTTGTAATGTAATAGTCATAACTTATTCACGTTGCAGGCACAACTACTTGGTATGCAATAGTCAATGAAAATAAAAAACTATAACATGCAAAATATTAATTTAAGGCCAAATGAATCATTTTGTCCGTAATTAACTAAACTAATGAACTATAACATTTAATCAAAATATATCAAATAAAAATCATACATAGGTAGCCTTACACTTACTAGATGTTAATCACAATTTAATTTGTGATGCAATAGTCATAACGTTTTAGCCAAGTGGACACAAATAATTGGTATGCAATAATCTATCTAATTAGCATTTGAACAAAGTATATAATTTAGCATCTTTAATGGATTGCCAGATATCACTAAATTCACTATCCAAATAAATCCAGTAATCAGTAATACTGCATTAATGCAAACATAAGCTAGTATCTTTTGCAAATTCTTCAATTGTTGAACAGTGATGTAGAGTCCACCACTTGAAATTATACTAGCCCATATATCAAACAACCATTATCACTTAAGTTTATCTGCAAGTATTGTACATTGATTGCCTAATCAGCTTAAGTTGTACTAAGATCTAACCTCAAATATAATTTGTGATGTAATAGTCATAACTTATTCAGCACAACTAATTAGTATGCAATATCAACGAAAATAAAAAAGTATAACATGTATAATATTAATTTAAGGCCAAATGAACTATTTTGTTATTAACTAAACTAATGGACTATATAGCATTTAATCAAAATATATCAAATAAAAATCATACATAAGTAGCCTTACACTTAGATGCTAATCACAAATTTAATTTGTGATGTAATGGTCATAACATTTTGGCCAAGTGGACACAAATAATTGGTATGCAATAATCTATCAAAATCATGAGCTATAGCATTCAATAAAAGTATATAATTTAGCATCTTTAACTGAGATATCATTAAATTCACTGTCCAAATTTACTTAAACTCATGGACCTATATTAAGCCCATGAACGTTCGCATTTGACAATTACAATAATCAGCCAAAACCATAAACTATAGCATCTAATCAAAGTATAACATATAAATGTTCTACAGAGGTAGCCTTGTCGTCTCTACTAATCTATAATACTGCATTAAATGCAAACATAAGCTAGTATCTTTAGTGAAATCTTCGATTGTTGAACAATGATGTAAAGTTTATCACTTAAAATTATAGTAGCCCATATGTCGAACAACCATTATCACTTAAGTTTATCATGGAAGTATTGTACATCGATTCCCTAATCGGCTTAAGTTGTATTAAGATATAACCTCAAATCTAATTTGTGGTGTAATAGTCATAACTTATTCATGTTGCTGGCACAACTAATTGGTATGCAATACTCAATGAAAATAAAAACCTATAACATGTATGATATTAATTTAAGGCCAAATGAACTATTTTGTTAGTAATTAACTAAACTAATAAACTATAACATTTAATCAAAATATATCAAATAAAAATCATACATAGGTAGCCTTACACTTACACAAATAATTGGTATACAAATAATCTATCAAAATCATGAGCTACAACATTCAATCAAAGTATATAATTTAACATCTTTAACCGAATATCACTAAATTCACGGTCCAAATCTACTTAAAACCATAAAGCTATAATAAGCCAATGGACATTTTTGCCTTTAACAATTATAGTAATCAACCAGAATCATAAATTATAGCATCCAATCAAAGTATAACATATAAATGTCTTAAATAGGTAGCCTTGTCGTCTCTACTAATTAGTAATATTGCATTAAATGCAAACATAAGCTAGTATCTTTTGCGAAATCTTCAATTGTTGAACATTGCTATAAGTCTATTACTTTAAAATATACTAGCCCACTGTCGAACAATCATTTTCACTTAAGTTTATCATGCAAGTATTGCACATCAATTGCCCAATAAGCTTAAGTTGTACTAAGATCTAACCTCAAATCAAATTTGTGATATAATAGTCATACTTATTCACATTCACGTTGCAGACCCAACTAATTGGTATGCAATACTCGACGAAAATAAAAAAATTATAACATGTATAATATTAATTTAAGGCCACATGAACTATTTTGTCATTAATTAACTAATCTAATGAACTATAACATTTAATCAAAATATACAACAACAACCAAACCTTATCCCACTAGGCAGGGTCGGCTATGTGGATCTTTTTATGGCCTTGAGCGTTATCCCCTATTATAACATCATCTATACCTAAATAAATTTTCTCTTATTTTTTTGTTGATAACTAAGTCTTTTTTGGACTTCTTTTCCTCGTTTGATGTGCGTGTTTGTCATAATTTCACACATACCCGTACCGTCTTAAATGTGTCGCTCAGAATTTTCCCTTAATAGATGCAACACGTCTTTCTTTCTAATGCTCTCATTTCTTATTCTATCCATCCTCGTATGTCTACATGTTCACCTTAACATCTGCATCTTTGTAACTCTCATCTTCTGCTCGTGTGCTCGAGTCATAGCCTAACATTCAACTCTATATAACATAACATGTCTAACTGCGATTTTGTAGAGTTTTCTTTTAAGTTTTAAAGGTATTTTACGATCACATAAAACATCCTACGCTTTCCTCCATTTCAATCATTTTGTTTGTATTCTATGTAAGACATCTCTCTCAATGCTTCCATCGTTTTGTAAAAATGATCCTAAATATTTAAAGCTCCCAAGCAACTCGTCTTCTTTTATCTTAACAATTGTCTCATTACGTCTAATATTGATCAACTTAAATTCCATATATTCTATTTTTATTCTACTAAGCCTAAAACTTTTCCTTCTAGTGTTTCCCGCCAAGATTCCAGCTTAGCATTTACTCCACATGTTTTATCTATCAAAACAATATCATCTATAAACAACATGCACAACCTTATTGTATCTTGAACGTGTGCAGTGAGTTAGTTCATAATTAGTGTAAAAAAATAAGGACTTAGAGCTGATCATTGATGTAACCCTATCTTTATTGAAAATGTTTCAGTTACTCCGCTTGGATCATTATATGTTGATGCATATCCTTAATTAGTTCAATATATGTTACGCGAACACCTTTCTTTTCTAAAATTTTCCATATAATTTCTCTTGGACTCTATCATAACCTTTTTCTAAGTTAATGAATATCATGTGTAGATCTTATTTTTGCTCCCGATATTTTTTCAATTAGTTGTCTAAGAAGATATAGCTCTACACTTACTAGATGCTAATCACAAATTTAATCTGTGATGTAATAGTCGTAACGTTTTGGCCAAGTGGACACAAATAATTGGTATACAATAATCTATCAAAATCATGAGCTATAGCATTCGATCAATATAGTTTAACATCTTTAACAGATTGCCAGATATCACTAAATTCATGAATTATTTTTAAACAATAGCATAAAGGCATTAATAGACAATGACTATTAAGCCTTGCAGATCTATTAGGCTAGATGGTCAACCAGCAAAGACATTTTATAGTAATCAGCATAAACCAAGAACTATCATAAATGACTTTTTGGTCTCTACTCATCTGCATATCAGAAGTATTGCATTAAATGCAAATCATGGAATAATACCTTTAGCAAAATCTTCAACTTTTAGTTGCACAATTTAAACTGAATGGTGAATGTCTATCAGTTAATACTATACCTAGCCCATATATCGAGCTATCATCTTCACTTAAGTCTATCATGCAACTGTTCTAGTTCAATTGCCTAATGAGCATAAGTTGTAAGAAAATCTAACCTCAAGTTTAATTTGCGATGTAATTGGCATAATTTCTTGGCCTTGCTTTGCAGGTACTTGGTATAAGATAATGAATCAAAATCATAAACTACAACATATATCATATTATATGCCAAATCTACTTTTCTGCAACATTTAATGAAATTTACTAAAATCAAGTGACATAAATGGGTAGCCTTGCACATATTATATGCTAACCATAAATCTAATTTGTGATGTCATAATTTGTTGGCCTAGTGGGCACAAACAATTGGTATGCCATAATCAAATAACATTGTGGACTATAATTTTCAAAGTATATCATTTAGCATCTTAAATGGGTGGGTGAATATCACTATGTTAGAATAAATATATCATAGAAGAGATAGTTAGAACATCCTTCTCAATATTTCTTAATTTGCGATGCATTACATTTAACTTCAACTTTTAGGGTAGGTCTTCTGTGTTATAGTCACCCTTTCCTCCTTGCTACAGCTGTGTCTAAGAGGGACCATTTAATAAGGACTCAAATCACTCAAGTTGGCTATTATCAAATCATAGCTTATAACATTATCAAGTTCTCCATTATGCCAAACTAATTCTATTGAGCTCGTAACAATAATAACTTTAAAGAGATATTATCTTCAGAAATTGTTTGCAATACCACATAGAGCTTTATTTTCATGAAGGTGATAGCATTTTCTTTCTTACATTCCACTTTGTCACATTGCATCTAGAAATGGCAAGGAAATACAAAGCATTTTAGTCGATGGGACTTTTCATGGAAATGCAATAGGATAATGAGTTAATTAAACTCATATAAGATATATTTGTTAGTTGCATGATTTATCAATTTAAAGAGGCAAGTATCTAAATAACAAAGGTTGTCTCAGCAAAGCCAATTCAGCAAGCAAGTTTGAATTATACATCCTTTTATACAAAGGTACTAGCAGCACTACTAATAGGCACAAAACATTAATTTATCTAAAAAGAAGTGAAACTTTACTGAAGCACTTAAAAAACGTATGATACGTGCGAGGGGGTATTTTCACCTGCACTAAATGTGAAAAGGGACCTTTAGTTCTCCTCATAATGCCAGATTATGTATATAATTGCCTCACGACAAGTGATGATTAAAATTAAAAACGTGCATATTTGGGACCCAGACAAAGGAAAAGGAACAATATGCGATTACCTGTTCATCAGAAGGTTTTGCATAGATGAGTCCATCCTGATAATTCCGAAACCCATGAATCCAATTGTGCCAGGGAACTCAAAGCCTGTACATTTCAAGGAGCAAGAATAAGGCCTCAGCACTCGCAATATAGGCGATTGACGTTGAAGGCTAAACCCTAATGATACTGCTCAACCTAATTTTATAAGGTTCGAGTGCAACATTTAACCAACAAATCGTGGTCGTTCGACTGCAAATCAAACGACAAAATAACGAAGAAAGGGCCGAGAAAATCAACAATGATAGGCTATAGAATACCGATTTATCTTACCCTGCCGATCTCCCCTCGTATCCAGAGAGAGATGGAAGGCGAGCGACGAGGAGAAAGCGACCATGGTGTTATGAAAGGAGCCGGTGCAGGTGGAGATAGAGGGGGTCCTCGCCGGAGAAGAGGTGGTGGAAGTGGATCAGAGCGTTGGCCGCCGGCGCATCGCATTGATCTGCGTCGCCGCTTGCCCGCCTCTCCTGACCGCAACTCTCGCGAACGTTGAGTTTCAACCCATTTAGCAAAGTGATCGGAGCTCCGTTTGCCTGTTCCAGCGAATGGTCCAACTATAAGTCCGACAATGAACAAGTGATTTTGAGAAGAATAAAAAAAATCCATAAAAAGGGTTAGTCATCACTTAAACTAGATCAAATCCTCTGTCCCAAATTTTTTTTATCTCTATGTCCTATTGTCGATCGGACGGATCAGATTATATCTGAAAAATGAGTGCACATCATGAGGAATTATTGAGATATGTGCAACAGCTTCGTGATGTGCACTCATCCTTGAGATATAATTTGATCCGTTCGATCGACAATGGGACATGGGAACAGAAAAATTCTGGTACAGAAGATCTGAACTGTACTTAAACTGACAAGTAGGTGACCAATAGCTCCGATCCTCTATTCGGGGATCTCTAATGTATAAATTTTCTTTGAGGTTTGTAAAATTTAAAAATTGAAAAAAAAAAATTTGAAATGATTATGCACATGAGATTTGAGATTTTTAATTTAAGAACGATAGTGAAAATTAATTTTTTTTTTTGAAATTAATCATGTAGTTGTGGCTACTAATTAATTAACAGTGAGGTTTAATGTTGGTAGGGATGTTTTTTTTAATTATTGAGAGAGTATTAGTTTTTATATTTTTGACATGGCATATTGAAAATTATAAAAAAAAAAATAATTTCATCTAGAGCTAGAGTCCAATGGGAGATTTCTAAAGAGGTTTCTAAAAGGAAAAAAATTGAAGAAAAATATTCTAATTATTATAGAGGTAAGGTTTGAGATTCTTAGTTTAAGAGATGTAGTAAAATTGTAAACTTATTTTTATCTCAAAATTAATAATATGGGTAGGAACAGTAATTAATGATGCACACAAAATTGATAGTGTAATATCCATAAAAAAAAAATTTATACGTAGGTTTTTTGTGTAGAGAGTGGTATGTTTTTGATATGATATTTAAGTGACATATTTAGAAAAATTATATAGAGTTCTAACTATCAGATATGTTTGTATTTCCAATGCAAAGTTTTTGGAGAGATTTGTGAAACTATAAAATTGAACAAAAAGATAGAATAGTTGTGAGCATAAGGTTTGGGATTTTTAATTTAAGAGCGGCAGTAAAAATTTAAAGTTGTTTTTTTTTCTTTTCAAAATTAATCATGTGGATGAAGTTAATCTTACTTTTATATATACAAAAGTAAATTAAGTTTTAATGTCAATTTTTTTTTTTTTGCACACCAAAAATAATTTCAAGATTTATTAGTAATTTCAATCAGAGATTTAGAGTTCAATACTTAGCTGCAGCGTATTATTGAAAATTTTTCTCATTAATTAATCATGGATCCAGAGTTTGAGACTCACCTACAACGTATTATTGAGAATTTTTCTCAATAATAGTTTTTTGTATTATATTAAAGTTTATAAATATCATGGTTCTCTTTATCCCCACATCTTAAGATTGACAATACCGTAAGCGGGGAAACTTCTATAAATATCTTTCGTTGGAGACGTTAGAAAGTATATTTTTATCAGCCTTTTGGCTAAGATCAAGTGTAGTATCTGTTCTTATCAGTTTCATATCTGATATAAAAAATTAAATTAATTTTTTATAAAAAGAGTCTGTTACAGTAGCTTACTACTGGGGTTTTCAAGTGTTGTTTTTGATGCACTATTACCAAGTTTAATTTATAAACTTATGATATTAATTTATACGTATTCTTATATTATATTATACATATAATATGTGTGTGGGATGACTATTAACAATGAGATTTGTAGGAAGATTTTTTTAGTTACAAAACAGTAGTAGATTTTATACTTCTATTATAACAATAATTGAAAATGCCCTAAGTAAACGTGGCACAAACCTATGCCTCAAATAACTTTTTATCACCCTAGGATGAATAGCAAATTCAGGGATCCATTCCTGTAAGCGTAAAATTCTTCTCACATCTTAACTATTCGATAGTTGATTATGAATTGACCTTGTAATTTCTAATTTATTTATTTTTACATAATTTAAAGATATACTATGAGAAGGGGGCAAGAGAGGGAGAGGGGTTTAGAGTGAGGATAGTCACCTACGATGAATAGCAAATTAATGAAGGAGACACCTCACACGCTATTTTTTTTTAAATTACTAAATCATATATTAATTTTTTAAAATATTCTTTTGTCATGCATGCCATTGTCAGTCCTCCATCTGCCTTCCTTCCCCTTTCTGCCCAACCAATAGCTGGTAAATTACAAGTTCCAACGAAGCTGCTGAGTGATTGCTGGCCGTCAAGACAGTACAAGTAGCTCGACCATAATTATATGATCAGGCAGCTGTAAAAAGTTTACTATTAACATTGGGTTTGGTAGACTATAATATAATTCAGTTTATAATGTAATTAATTTTGTAATGTAATATAATATAATTTATATTACATTACTATGTTTGAAAATATATTGGATATAATCTTTAATTATAAGGATGATTATATTCTTTTATTTGGAATCAATTATTTTTTATAATTAATGTAATTCATATAATTATAAAATGATAAAAATATCCTTTGTCGATATCGGCTGCGGTTGACCGACGACGGTTGATTGACGGCGATCGGCGTGCTC
>JBAMIE010203979.1:0-10827 GCA_037177295.1 Kaempferia parviflora
TTTTTCTGTTCATAACATGCCTTAATAGAATTATTAAGGTTTTATATGTGGAGTGCAGATTACCCAGGAGTTGTTCATGTTGTACCAAATCGGATTCTTGATTTGCACACGACTAGGAGTTGGGATTTTATACATTTAGAGGCAAACCTTCCAAATGGGATTATCTCGAAGAGTAGGTCAGGAGATGGATCGATCATTGGTGTTGTAGATACTGGTAATTTTGACTCAGTTGTGTACAGTTTGGAATGGTAACAAAGTTATGCTAATTTATGCTTGAAATAAAAAATTCTATTCTTGATTGAAGGGATATGGCCTGAATCTGAGAGCTTCAATGATCATGATATTGGCAAAATTCCACCACGATGGAGAGGAACATGCCAACAAGGGGAGAAGTTTGATACTTCTAACTGCAATAGGTTATTATTTATTTATTTCATAAAATTCAGTTAAATTTCTGGTGCGAATTACTTTTTTTTTTCATTTCAGATTAAATCATACCACTAGATATATGGTTCAATCCAAACTTGCAATGTCATTTTGCATTTTTTTTTTCTTTTTAAATTTTTATTCTTTTTAAATTTCATCTTTGACAATATTGCACCTATTAAAGTGTTCCTTAGGAAGGAGTACCATGTTTGTGTTTTGTGGTAGGCCGTACCATAACTCTGCCTTCCTACTATTAGTAAAATATGATGCTTTGATCCTATTCACATTCTACTTCAAACTCAGATTATCAGAAGATATTTATATAATTTAACATGTGTCTAAATATTGCATATACTACTATATGATGAACAATACTGTTGAACTACAAATATTGGTTTCAGCACCAATATTGATGAGTGTTTTAGCGTACAATGATCAATACTAGGAAGAGGGATTCAAATTGTGAGCTCTTATACGAAACAATTGATCTTGGATTAGCATTGAGATTTCATTACCCTCACTCCTTCAACAATGAGGATTAAATGCCAATCTTCAATCATCTAGCTTGAGATCTGTTCTCGAGGTATTGTTGTGTTGATTTTCAATTTAAAAATTCATTTATTCTCATATTGTAAGCTGAGTTTATTCATTTGTTATCTATTTTAGATTACTTGGGCATCTAATAGTGTACTTGATAGTCAACTTACTTGTGATCCCTAAACTTGTCAATTAGGCTGGTTTGCCTGTGTCTTGGCCTAGCCCGACATGGTTCAAATCATTCCTGACCCGGTCCAAACACAAATGGGTTGGGCCCATTCAGATCTTGACACAATGTGGGTTCATGTGGGGTCCAACACAATGAGGGTACGTGTGGGGTCCAATACTAAATGCAAAGCCTGACACTAATACTAATAATAAATATCAATTTTTAAAATAATATTTCATAAAATTATCAATTTTAATAATATTAAATCTGATTTTGGATTTTTAATTTTTTAATAAAAATAATATTTAAATATTTAAAAAGATTAGGCTCGACAAGAGCAAGCTCTACCGGCCTTGCTTGGCTCCATTTGAGTCTGGGCTTGTGCTAGGCAAGTACTTTGGCCAATTCAAGCATGCTTGGCTCAACACAACTTCGCACGGGGCATCATGGGTTGGACTCTGACCTGTTCCATTGGAGCCTAGGCTCATGCTAAGCAAGAACTTCGTCCAATTTGGGCATGCTTGGCTTGACACAACTTCTCAAGGGTCATCATGGGTTGGACTCAGCCCGGCTCAAGCGCGATCGTTGACAACTCTAATGATACCCTAGCTTGATTGCCAATTATTTTCACATTGTATGTAAATGTTTTTTTTTTAAATGAAGGTCCTAGTTATAACCTAGTTGTATTTTAGAGTATCCCCTTAAAAATCATAATTCAAATGATTTTGAGTTTAAGATGCAGAAAGGCTAATGTAACACCTCAATATGCTCCCCCAATGTTGAGTTGTGGGCTAATAGAAGAACTTTATAAGTTAGATGTGGTTAACTTGGTTTTAAGCATTTTGGGCTAGTGGTTGGCTGTGATAAGTTAAATAGGCCAATTCTGTTATTTAAGCAGTTCATGATGGCTAATATATATTGTGTGACCCATTTATGTATTCCTCTTCATCCTAGTATATATTTAGTTCAGTTGATATGCATTGAGTCTAACATCATTGATATTAGTATTATTAGGTCTTTCGCTATAGATAACCTTGGAATTTGAATTGTGGTGTATTCTTTGGTGGATTGGAACAGTACAAGATCTTTCTTTATGTGTAAGCATAAAGGAAGCATAAAGGATGATAGACATGGGGTTTGAATGTAGAGGCTGCTAGTCCTTTTCAATCTCTGTCATTGCAATTCCGTTGGATTTATCCGCCAAGTTATTAACTAGCAATGAAAACAACTGTCAAATAATGCCAAATAAATCTTGTTGAAGTCTTGGAAGCTGTAAATCCATTATTTGGTTGTAGAAATCCATGGGAAAGTTCAATATAAGTAGTATTGGATGCACGATAAAGCACATGTAGGATATTCCAATCTGATATTCTCTATCTTTTGGTCTTTTGTTTAGTTAAGCATAATTCTCAGATTTTTGTTGAAAGTTAGAAGCCTAGTTCAGAAGGAACTGAGACCTCATTTATATTGTCATATTTCGTTTATGCATAATTGAATATTGTTGCTTGATTCTAAAAGAGATGATTGATTGGAATGCATGTCGGGTTTTGCTAATAAGATGTTCAGTATTTGTTTTCAAATTGTACGTTCGGACAATACTAGTACATGGTTCATTCCTATATTTGAAAGCACTAATACATTGTGTTAAATCCTGTATTTCAAATGTACCCATAAATCAAATGTACCCATAACATCCTGTATATCAATGTAATATTAATGGAACAAATGAGTTCATATGGGGGTTCCTTATCAACGATAATGTGCTTGGTCACTTGGTCAAGTAGGAGTTCATAATATTGTAATTTGTTTATCGTACTGGCAGTATATCTATACCAGTTTGACTATGTGTTGAAAGTAGTAACAGACTAGTATTTGAGATGAATCTTGAGTAGTCCGTGTGGTAGTTAGAGTTTCATTATAATGCCTTTTGCAGGAAAATAATTGGTGCACGATGGTACATTCGAGGATATGAAGCTGAATATGGGACGTTAAATACAAGTGATGTTGTTGAGTATCGTTCTGCTCGAGATGCTGTTGGACATGGCACCCACACATCATCTACTGCTGCTGGTGCATTTGTTAGCAATGCAAGCTTTATGGGAATTGCTCGCGGATTAGCAAGAGGAGGTGCTTTGAAGGCCAGGTTGGCTATTTACAAGGTCTGCTGGGCTTCTGGTGGTTGCAGCTCTGCTGACATTCTTGCCGCATTTGATGATTCAATCAATGATGGGGTAGATGTCCTTTCAGTGTCTTTAGGCCAATCACCGCCACTTCCTGCATATGTTGAGGATGTTCTGGCCATTGGTTCTTTTCATGCTGTAGCAAGAGGAATTACTGTTGTATGTTCTGCTGGAAATTCTGGACCTTATTCACAAACTGTGATAAACACTGCTCCTTGGATTTTAACTGTTGCAGCAAGCACAATAGATAGGATATTTGTGACAAGGATCACCCTTGGGAATAAGCTAATTGAAGCAGTAAGTTTCATGCTTTCAGATGTAGATGTTGATAATGATTGACTTAAGAATCTGATTTATTTTCTACCTCTAGAAGATAATTAATTTTGTTATAATTGTTTTGTAACTCATGCGATCAACTTATGTTTCTATTGTAACTTTGGGCATGCATAGTGGCAAATTCTGAACCCATAGCAGTTAAAAGAGCACAAGTTTGCTAGATTGACAATACCTTGTGTTCTTTACTTTTCTTTTCAATGTCCATTCAAGTTCTCTAACTGTGCTACCACAAGCTTCATCTCTTTGATTGTTTGTTCTAAGCTAATTTTAGTGTGTTTCAATCTGAAATTAATTTATCTTTTAAATTGTGCTAAAACTCTCTTTTTTGGGGCTGTTACATTAGATGGTGGGATTATGGCCATTGGCATTGTGCCCAAATTGTAGTTTTTTGCCATAATATCTTCTTCAGCATGTTATCTTGGCATCCCTTCCAATGAATAAAACAATAGTTCACTTTATTATTTTTTTTTGGCTTTGACTTTGTTTCTTTCTTTTTGGTTGTTCTTTTCAATTAACTAGAAAATGTCTCAGCATATCATCAAGCAAGGATGATGTTCACGTCTTTATAACAATCATGGGGCATGAAAGTGATAGTATTGAGGATGACTACAACAAAATCGACATACAAAGGATGTAAACTCAAATTTATTTTCAAATAAGTTTATAAGTTAAATAAACAAATATTATAATCAATTTTTTCATAATTCAATTGTATAGGAATGCTCCTAAAGTACATGATATACGAAATTTTGAATTTATTAATACAAAAGGATAACTTATTGTAGCACTAGCCACTTTATAATAATGATTACTAAATATCAGTTCATTCCTAGTATCAATAAATATCTTGCTTATTAGTTTAGTAGACATCTTAATGTAATGGTAAATGGTAGATAAAGAAACTAACTCATTGGGCTGAATGTTTCGTTTTTGGTGTTTTCTATTCTTCTGAGTACCTTTTCTCCATACTAATGGCTATCAATTATGGTGCACTTGGTTCATAGGACTGACTATTCCATGACTTGTGAACTCTCATGGAATAAGTATTCCTATGTTTGATTATAAAAGTGAACTTGGAGTATGAGTTTCCATTGAATTATGATTTCCTAATTATAAAGAATGGCTACTCAATGCTTTATTTTAGGAATAACTATTTTTTATTTACCCTTTCTTCAAAGGTACCTAATTTACTCTATTTAATCTTCCAATATATATATATTATGAATGGCAAAGGTCCATTGGTAGTCTGGCTAGGTGATCGGGGTAGGTTGTTTGGATTAGATTGAACCTGATAAGTCTTATGAACTGGACAATTTTATTATTCTGTGTCTAATACTTATAAGATTACTATAATCTAAACATAGAAATTCCCAGGAAAACATCTATTTCATTCCATGATAAATATTCCTATTCTGTTCTTTGTCAATTCTATTATCTTGGAATAGTTATCCCATTCCTTTTTAATTCATTTCTGTATACCAAATGCTCCGCTAGTTTGTCACTGATTCCTTGCTTCGTGGGTTCTTGATTCTCAAAAGTTGATTGAGATAAAATATACATCCCATTTTGATTTCAAGTTCAAACATTCAATTTCTAACTATGACTATTTAATTAATTGTGCAAACAAAATGTGAGACTGCTTTGCTCGCTTAACTTGATATCTCCCTTTTTTGACTGACTCTATATTAGTTATCTGAGAAATACTGGTATTAACAATTCCATAGTCCATAGTCCATATTCCATTATCTGAATATCAATTTTATGAAAACAAAGAACACCTTGATCTGATCTTTGATCATGAACATTCAGGGTCAAGCTTTATTCCTCGGAGAACATGCAGATAAGTTTTATGGGATTGTTTATGCTGAAGATATTGCTTCAGATAAAGCAGATGCTTCTGATGCCCGGTAGGCCTTTTTCATTGTCCAAACTTTTCTACATTCATTTTAAAGGCAAATGTACTCTAACTATGATGCCTTTTCTAGAGGCTGTAGTGCAGGTTCGCTAAATTCGACTTTGACAAGAGGAAAAGTTGTTATCTGCTTTCAGACTCGGGAGCAAAGATCCCCGCTTGTTGCTTCAGATACTGTAAGAAGAGCCCATGGGGTTGCTGTCATCTTTGCACAGTTCTTGACGAAGGATATTTCCTTTGCATTTGATTTTCCTTGCGTTCAAGTTGACCTTGAAACTGGAACAAATATACTCATGTACATTGGCAACACAAGGTGTGCCCTAAAACAGGTTTCTTTTGAATATATATTTCAAATTTTAGCAGTTTTCAACGCGATTGTGTCACAGGAATCCAGTGATTAAATTTAGCCCCACAAAAACAGCTCTGGGGACTGTTACAGCTCCTGAAGTAGCATACTTCTCGTCTCGAGGTCCTAGTTCACTTTCACCATATGTGCTAAAGGTGCAACTGCACTTCAATTGTTACGTCTTCACTTTGTGAAATCAGTTTCAGTTCTAAATATCAATAAGCTGACATTCTTTATCTGTTCATCTGTTTCAGCCTGATCTTGCTGCCCCTGGTGTAAATATCTTAGCATCTTGGTCACCTGCTTCTCCACAGAACAGTAAACCTTCGTTTGATTTTAAAATCGAGTCAGGCACCTCCATGTCCTGTCCTCATGTTACTGCAATTGTTGCTCTTCTCAAAGCAACATATCCGGAATGGAGCCCAGCTGCAATAAAATCTGCGCTAATCACAACAGGCAAGTTGCATTCACTTTGCTTGAATTGTATTTGTCAAGCAATACATTTGTGACCTAAATTGTTTTGTGTTACCAACAGCTTCTATCAACGATGAAAATGCACTTAATATAGCAGCTGAAGGAGCTCCTAACAAGCAAGCAAACCCATTCGACTATGGAGGTGGACATGTGAATCCAAACAGAGCCATACATCCCGGTTTGCTATACGACATGGTGCCGTCTGATTATGTGCATTTCCTGTGCTCCATGGGCCATAACAATACTGCTGTGAGTTCCATTGTGCGACAACCCACTATCTGCCGCGACACATATAGATCGCAGAAGGATCTTAATCTTCCATCTATAGCCATACCTGAATTAAAAGGCAAATTAACAGTCTCAAGAACAGTTACAAATATTGGTCCGGTTACATCCACGTACACTGCACATGTTGAAGCTCCTCCTGGGGTGAGTGTTCGTGTCAAACCCTCAATCCTAATGTTCAATTCTACTATCAGTAAGTTAAACTTCAAGGTGAAGTTCCGGTCGCAGCTAAAGGTGCATAGTGGATACTTGTTTGGAAGTCTGACATGGGAAGATGGTGTCCATTGGGTTAGAATTCCTTTAGCTGTTCGCCCTATCATTGACGTTTTCAGTATCTACACATAGCTGAGTTGTTAGTCTTCAGACTTTATCTTCTCCTGTTCGTTTCATTCAGAACAATAGTGTTACAAAGACGACAGAAATGATTGTGGAGTAGAAGTTGCTTCCCGGGGAAAAAAAAGGAAGGAAAAGTGCATTTAATCCCTCTGTGCAATGTAGAGGCCATTGCGTCACTTGAATCAGCTTATTTAACATCATGTTTACTCCTTTAACATTTTAACTTGTGATAGTTTAGGGTTTAGGGCTTAGAGAAGTTATCTGACATCATTCTTACTCGGGTGAATGAATCAGAGAAGTAGGGCAAGAAATGTCAAATTGATATCTTTCACTCTAATTTTTCTTTTACTAAGTAGAGAGGAACTTGAATGTTCTCTACCTCATTCTTGTAATGTCACTAGTTGCAAGTCACAACTTAACCATCTTTCTACATGGGAACCTGAATGTCTTGCCACAACTCATAACATGAGAAAGAGGGTACAACTTGGTGAGCATTGAAAGGAATGTCATAACCTTGCCGTATGTAGAAAATCGATAACATTTGCTGCAGTACGCAGACAAACATCTCAAACAATTGCCGCATAACATATGAATCTCAATGAAAAGCTAAAGCACACACAGGTTCAACAAGACAATGAATAGTATCTGTTAACTTTTAAAGCCCACAAATTCTCAACATGTGACTGTGATTAACAGAACTATAGGAGGAATCCATTTAGGAACAAGTGTGGTAAAGATACATGTAGCATTAAGTTAAGATATACCTAGTAGATAGCACAGAGCAGGATAAATAAGTTATGTTTTATGTACAAGAATAGAAAGGCAAATAAAGAATTGTCTTCTTGTCCAATTCTCTCCTCTACATCAACATAGAATATATTTGACGTGATCAAATTGCATGTGCTCACTATAAGTCACTTACAGCTTACACACAAAAGGAGGAGAGGAACTTGCATATTTGACATATTTATTAGTTAGCATAATCTGGATGAGCGTTGGAGACAAATGGTTTAGGAGGCATCTGTACTTCTTCTGAGCTTCCTATAAGCATATGAAGAACTCTAGTCATGGTAGGTCTTTCAGTTGGACTCCATTGAATACACCATAAAGCCACCTTAGAGAGTTCCATCTCTATCGCCAATTCAAAGTCTTGTCTTTCAACTAGTCGATCATACACCCATTCTGGATAATAAATCTCACTCTCTCTTCCAATTTCAGGATCATGATTTTTTCGGCCTCCAATCATCTCCAACAGCAACATGCCAAAACTATAGACATCAGATTTATACGACACAGTTCCAAAATTCCTACAATACATTTCAGGAGCAATATATCCCATTGTACCTCTCGCAGCAGTCATAGTGACAATACTAATCTCCCTTGAGCAAAGCTTTGCTAGTCCAAAGTCTGATATCTTTGGATTTAAATCATGATCCAACAGAATGTTATGCGGCTTAATATCAAAATGCAAAATACGTTGTTCGCAACCCTGATGTAAGTACTCGATGCCTCGAGCAATGCCTATGGCAATGTTCAACAATTTATCCATGCTCAATTGTTTGTTGCTTCCTTTGTCTTGTCTTGCGAAAATATACTTCTCCAAGGACTCATTTGGCATGAACTCGTAGATGAGAGCACGAGTTGATCGTTCTGAGCAAAATCCCAACAAGCGAGTAATGTTAATATGATGAATTCTTCCAATGGTTGCGACTTCATTTATGAATTCTTGGCCTTCCCCTTTTGAACTCTCGAGCATCTTAACTGCTACCGGAATACCGTTCGACAGCTCCCCTTTGTACACACTTCCAAATCCACCTTGGCCTAACTTATTCTTGAACCTCATTGTGATCTTTTTAATATCGGCAAAAGAGTATCGAGTTGGTTTTGCATCACCATACGTCGCTAGAAACTGTTCTACCTTGAAACGAATTTCTTTATCCTTCTCGGACTTCCTTATAATGTACAATATAATAAGAGATGCTAACACAACTACAAAGCCACCTATACATACTCCTGCAATGAAGGAAAGAATCGATAAAGAAATTAATGAACTAATAATATTATAAAATTTATATTTCGTTCTAACAAACTAATTATAAATGTAGCTAGACATCATTTTCTCAAGAATACAACAATATTAAAACGGTAAGAAAACTCACCAACTATGAGTCCGATGTTGATTCCTGTAAACAAAAAACAAGCAAGCGAGCAATTAGTAATGATTTATATTATCTAGTAGAAGAAAAAAAAAACACTAGCATATCTAGTAGAAAGAAAACATTCAATCAATTTGTTGAAAAAGTTGATTACATGTAATTTTTAAAAATAAAAATAAAAATGGCAAAATTACGTTAATATTTTGTTATTATGTTATTGGACAAGAGAATATGAAGGAGCGTGAGAATGAAGATTACCATGGTGCTTGGCACTAATTAAGCAGGCAGTTTGGTTTCTTCTGCGGCTCAATCCACAGTCCTTTCCTTCGCCATAGCAGAAGCGGCAGTTATCCAATTCCTGAATATTAAGAGGTAAATCCATCTGTCGCGTTCGAATGAATCGCTGAACCCGATCTTGGAACGTCCGTCCGTCTGCAAATCCGAACCAACCACCGATTCCAGTGCCCACGCATCCTGACGGGAGCTGGTCCATGGAAGCCCAAGCCAACGCTGCATAAACCCACTGCCCTAATCCACTCCCATCGCCAAGGCACGGAATGGGTCCGGTAATCCAATCCGGATCTGTTTCTATTTCACTGGAGCAATTCACCAGCGTATAATCGTTGTAGTAGTAGTCGTCGTTGTAAATTGAGCCGGTGAGATTGGTGGAGCTGAGCTTTCGCAGTGGACACTGAGCCCATTCGTCCCCTAATAACTCGATTTGAACATCGTATCTATCCAAGTCGATGATCTTGCAGGGACCTAAAAGAGGAAGCGTGATGATGGCGTCACCGGCAGCCGAGCACGAGACATCCAAACCCTGAGCGCCGCAGTAGTCAGGAGTGGTACTCGAGTTCAGGCGGAAGGGATATCTGACGTCTATTCCTCCGCAGGTGGAATTAGTTCGGCAATCCTTGATAAACTCCTCTTTCTCCTCCCCCTCGAGATCCACAGCTGCCCAAGTATTAATGGGTTTGGAAGCATGGAGAAGAAGCAGTAGGAGAAGGCAGAGTGAATATGGGTGATAGAGTATTAGAAGGCGATTCATGACGAAAATTTTGAATCAAGTGGAGAAAAATTGAGGGAATTAAGCTGGCTTCCAGCTGAATTTGGGAATTACAGGGGAAGCATGATCAGTGCACGCAACTTGTGTGAATCCCCCAATTTAATTTATCGTCTGTGGAGGAAGACAAGGTCCACGATGACTTGTGGCGCGGACTGTGAGGACAATATTTGTTGTCTCATAATTAATTAGACTTCATTTTCGACACGTTTTGTCTTTATAATTGTGGAAATTTCAGCTGCTCGATCGTAAATTCCAGGAAGCTCAATTTGACGAGCACTTTGTCTTTCGAACGACTTGCATGCCTTCCGCACATTGCACGGCATTTGATTAGTTACAACTCAGACGGTAATAGCTGTTGAATGCGGTGCATAAGATAGGACCTCTTGGGTCAGCGTCAAGGGATTAAGCTGAGGTGGCATGCTAAGTCAGGAAAGACTAAGGGCTGTTTGGTTGACGTGTTTTTTATTTTTATTTTTTGAAAAATACACATTTTCTGAAAAATAGTATTTAATTTGCATTTTTCATATTTATTTTCTAGAAAATATATAATATTTTCTAGAAAAATAGAGAATGACAAATTAGCATTTTCTATTTTCTAGAAGGT